>JBBBDQ010000478.1:610000-770000 GCA_037127315.1 Ascarosepion bandense
CTGTCTTTTAGATGCCATACGTATGTTGATAATGTAGTGCTGTTCAAGTATTTTCTGTTGGAGAATGAACCATTGTGGTTGTTATTTCTTTTCTTAAATGGTCCCTCAGTGGCACCGATGTAGTACATTGTGTTGTTGCTTGCACTTACCTTGGCTTTATATACTATATTTGTTTGCTGGCAATTTCTCTGGAGTGGGCATGTAGTTCCGTTTCTGCAGTTGCATTGAGCTTCTTTGATTACATTATTCTAGTTTGTTAATTTTTTGTTGTGGCTTTTTATTATTTGTGTAATATTTTTTGTGCAGCTGTAACTAATTTTGACATTGTTTTTGTTGAATATTTTTGCTAATCGGTTTGTCACCGGGAAGTGTTTTTCTAATAAATTCAGGAATGTCTTACCTATGTTTGTTTTGACGGCTTTGTTGTATGGTGGATTAAACCAGATGATATTTCTTTTTCTGTTTTTGCTTTTTCGTTGCGGAGTTGTATATTGTAGTTGTTGTTTGTATCCACAGTTTAGTGCTTAGTCGTATGGTGTTCTTTTGTTATTGAAAATAACAAAATAACAAAATTAATAACAAAATAACAAAATTAATTTTTTTTTAAAATTAATCAGTTTTTCTGACGATGGCAAAAGTGTGAAACCTAGGGTTACAAACTCACACCTATCTATATGAATATATATATATATATATATATATATATATATATTTATGCTCTCACACCCTGATTGAGCACTCTGGAAGAATGGTAGACTTTGAAAAAACAGTAGCTACTCTGGCATGTACGCATCGCTCATTCAGTAATGGATTGGAGCACTCTGGCTATTGAGCAGGTATAATGACAATATACACGCTAAAAAGTCTGCCTTCTTCTACCGAATGCCCATAGCCCAGAGGTAGAATCGCTGACTGACGCCAATTCGGTCAAGTTTCAATCCCAAGTTAAAAATCAATTGGAGTCTAACCATACTGATGAGCTGTGATACAGTGAAACGGATCTGTCTGTGGATGACTATATATATATATATATATATAAAAGAGTGAACATTGATGTCAACACTCAGAGGCAACAGACTGTTTCATGCTAAGCAAAATCATCAGGCCTCATGATTGCGCTTAGCATGAAACAGTCTGTTGTCCCTGAGTGTTGACTTCAATGTTCACTCTTCTATAAAGCAATGGCAACCTACTGCGGAATAATCTTCTGTCCAGTCAGTCATGTCTCAAAAGAGACATGATAGCCTGAGTGTTGACTTCAATGTTCACTCTTCTATAAAGCAATGGCAACCTACTGCGGAATAATCTTCTGTCCAGTCAGTCATGTCTCAAAAGAGACATGATAGCCCAAGAGTGTATCGCGTATGGCACTTAACTAACTGAAGGGACAGTATATATGAGAAAAAGATTATACACTTATAAAGAATTCACTTTTTATTTTTTTTATAATTATTTCACCCCAAGCAAAGCACAAATGCCACTGGTGCACAAGGGGCTACAGTGAAAGAATAAAAAATACATGGAATGTTGAAGACATTGTAGCTATTAGGAAAGCAAGCAAATGGAAGTGAGTTTTACAAACAAAAGGGGGTTACCTTAATGCCGATCTATTAGTAACATGAATAAACATATGTGGACAAGGTACCAGAGAAGAAAGCTCATCAGAGCCGTTGCCATGAAAATACTTGTAAAAAAGACAGAGGGAAGTTAAGTTACAAAGTTAAGAAACACAGAGTGCAAATGAGCATGCTTCCAAAATTACATTGTATAGCCATAGAGATGAACTATCCAGATTTTAGAGGGAAGTACCAAAAGTTAAGCTAAACTTGATTTATAAGAGTCTTAAAGGACCTGATTAACATAGATTTTGGTTCTTAAATTTGGAACTGCAGCTAACTTGCTCATTACATTTGCAATCAATGTCAAATGTGAGTAAGCAGTTTGATTTCAGCTTACTTTCTAAATTGCCTCTCAGTCAATTCTGTTAATTCCATCACAAGCCAAAGTTGTTTCCTTTCCTTACTCACTGTACTTCTACTCAGGATGTTGAAGTTAATGAGCATGAATAGCTTAGGATAACCTAAGAAATTTATAATTTCTTGTTTAAGAATTTAAAGTTGGCAGATGTAGTGGTGGATGTGCATTACAGTGCAGTGGATATTGGCTCAGAATGAGAAATCAGAGAGCAGAGTTCAAATTCCAGTTGAATTCGTTGCATTCACTTATGCTCAAATATCCTTGGTAAAGGTATTAATCCGTCTCTTCTCCCTCTGGCTATGGCTGTGGCTATGGGTTGAATAGCAAGACAGACTGGGTTCTATAACCTTGGTTGGCAGCCAACAATGGCAAACTACTGAGGGAAAAACTTGTGCCTAGTCAGTCATGGATCAAAAGAGACATGATTGCCCAAACATGTATGACACTTAACTGACATAAATTATGTAAAGATTGTCAGAATGTTTTATTTTTCCAAGAGCTTTCGGCTATCCTTTTAGCCATTATCAGAAATATAGCTGAAAGCACTTGGAGAAATAAAATATTCTGATAATTTTTATATATTTTATGTTCTGAAAAATATATATATGTGTATGTGTGTGTGTATGTGTGTGTGTGTGTATCTGTATATATCTGCATATATATATATATATTCTAAACATATACTGTTAAATATAAGAGACAATGAATGTCTATTATGTTTAATCATGAGCCGTTCTAAACATCATATTTTGACTTTAATTTCAGTTGAAAATAAAGACAAAAATTCTCCAAAATTTGGATAATTTTTTAAGTTCGTTCTAAGCTTTCAGCTCACATGAGCCATCTTCAGAGAGGTTATAAGGATGGTAACACAAAAACATCCACCATCAGCAACGATATTGTGTTGATATATTGTGTTGACATAAAACTCAGCTAAGCAACAGCAATAGTTACCAAAAATAACAAACGCAGTTTGCAAATTTGCAATGCGGTTCTATGACATCACACCCCATGATAGCGTGAAATGACAACAGAACCATATATTCAAATGCAATGTAATATGTTATGACCAGATTTAAACGTGATTTTATTAAGTGTGGGTGGTTTGGATTTAATGTAGATGGCCTCCAATATCTGAAGGTTTTTTTACTGTGTGTATGAGTGACGATTATTGTATTGTTGACTAAAAAAACCTATTTGATATTATCTACATAGTTATGTTTTTCTGAGGAATGTTGTTTAATTGTACTCTGATAAGAAAGGTGACAGGTAAGTCTACGGGAGAGCGGGGTTGTAGTAAAACCAATATATATATAGTGGGTCTATTATTAGTACCAGAGATACAATCTTTGAACAGGCATGTAAATTGATACACTACATTGGTTTTTTGTAGAGAATTTAGTTTAGTGCTTGTAGGGTTATTAGAGACTATGAGGTCAATTGTTTTGAATTTTTTATAATATATGGTGAGTTTAATTTGATTATTACTATCCACTGGTTTAACATTTCTACGTATTATGTTTTTGAGAGTTTTTTCATCTTGTTTCTAATTATTATGTATTTGGTTGCAATAGTATAAGTTAATAGTGTTTATTTTGATGTACACCATTATTAATAATATTATCAATATTGTTAGAGCTATTGTTAAGTTTGTTGAGATACATTTTAATTTGTTGATCAATAACGGAATTAGGAAATCCATTATTGACAACGTTTTACTTAATGTTGTGTAATTCTTTATAAAATATGGATTTGGAAGAAGATATCATTTGTGTGTGTTGAATTAAGTTTTTTAACAGCTAACTTATATCATTAGGGGCATATTATAATTATGAAGACACAAGTTTATGCTAGTTGGTTTCCTATATAGAGAAGTAGTAAATCTATATGTGCTAGAATCAATGAATACATCAAGGAATGGGATTTTGTTATTAATATTAAGTTCTAATGTAAATTTGAGGATGGAGTGACTTTCAAATTTGTTTTTAAGTTGTGTAATTTGATTGATATTCTTAGCTAAAATGAAGATGTCATGTATGTATCTTACATATATAGAGGGTTTATTGTTGTCATTAATTATTTTATTTTGTAAATTTGCCATATAATAATTAGAAAAGAGGGGACCTAAAGGAGATCCCATCGCAATACAATCTATTTGAGTATAAATATTACCTAAGGGATTGTGAAAGAGTACTTGTGTGGTGCATGCTAATAACAGATTTTTAATATAGTGGGTTTAATATTGATTGATGGGAGAGTAGAATGATTGTATACATCACGGATAATGATGTCAATCGTTTCATAGACGGGAACATTAGTGAATAAGTTTTGGACATCCGAAGATGCATTTATTTGATTCTTAGGTTTATAGAATGGAGAATCTGTAAAAATTGATTCGTGAAGTTAATACTATATTTACTAGGAAGGTAGGGAGTAATTAGTTTGTTAAGTATTTTGGAAAGGTTATATATTGGTGTGGGTATTTGAGAAATGATAGGTCGGAGGGGATGATGTTTTTTATGGATTTTTACATTTCCATAAAGGTAGCCGGGCTGATAGTCACCTATAATCTTTTGAAGTTTATAGGATCCTATTCAAGCATTGTTTGCAGTAATAAGTTTATTAATGTGTTTTTTAAGTTGGGTGGTGGTATTACTAGTTAATTTTTTAAATTTATTGTGATCATCCAGAATGGCCTGTAATTTGGAGTGATATTCCTGTTTGTTTAGAATAACAAATGTATTGGTTTTATTGGCACGTCGGATAACAATACTTTTGTTATATTTTAGATGTGTGGCTGCTTTTATGAGAGGCGTATTTATAATATCATTAGAATTTTTATGATAACGGTGCTTGATTGATTCAGCTTTGAGTAATTCTTTTAAGCCTACCTGTGTAGTAATATGGTTGTCTTGTTCAAGTTGAAGTATTTGTTGGTATAAAGCTTCAATTTCCATTTGCTTAAACATTGAATTAGGTTTCTGTATGACATGAAAATTTGGTCCAAGTTTAAGGAATTCTATTTCATCTGGAGTGAGTTGGTAATCCGATAGGTTAATGAAGTTGTCATTGATGTTTGATAAAAGTATTTTTCCTTTATATAATTTGTTTAGTTTTTTTTGGATGACTTGTTTATGGGATTCATATTCCTTTTGTGTTGTATTGTATAACAAATCCAATATTTCCTTGAATTTTTCACTTGTGGTAGAAGACTGTAAGATTCCTTTAATATGTACAATTTCAGTGTTGATTAGTTGTAATTCCTGTTTGGCTGTGTGTATTTGCCGTTTAAAGAGATTCCATTGAAATTTCTTGGTGTTAAGATCATTTAATGCTGCGGCATCATGTAACTTAAATTTAGTGCAAATAATTTTCTAAACATATACTGTTAAATATAAGCAACAATGAATGTCTATTATGTTTAATCATGAGCTGTTCTAAACATCGTATTTTGGCTTTAATTTCAGTTGAAAATAAAGACAAAAATTCTCCAACATTTGGATAATTTTTTATTAAGTTGGTTCTAAGCTTTCGACTCACATGAGCCATCTTCAGAGAGGTTATAAGGATGGCAACACAAAAATAATACACACACAAGGTGTGTCAAAAATACTTTTACAAACTTTGGAGCAAGTTCCTCACACCAAAACAATGGAGATTTGCAAAGATATTCAACACCGTGTTGGAATATTTGGAAGAATGCTCCATGATCTGATGTGTGCATGCATGTGTAGAATGAAGCAGATGTCATTTTTAAACATTTCTTGAGTTGCTGTTTTGAGGTACAACGATGACTTTTGGATATGAAAATTTTACCTTGTTTTAGTGTCAGGAATCCACTTCCAAATTTGTAAAAGTATTTTTGGATTGTGCCTTGGATTATACATATAACATCTATTGTGAAGTTTAAATTTAATAACTCAAAAATGAAGGATTTGTGCCAGATATGTTTATATAAACTTTCATCCTTCTTTTGGTGTGAGGACATCCTGTATATGTGCATGCATGTATATATATATTTGCAAAATTTTAATGAAATCCATTGCAAAATGTATTAACTTAGATATATTTTTAATTTATTTGTTTAAGCATTACTTTCAGTGAATACACATATTTCAGTAGATGCTCTGTTTTTTTATAATTAAACAGTATATTTATATGTATCTACTGTCATAAATAAACAAGAAATCTTGTTAGAAAAATATGCATCCTCTGGCAGGATACAAACCTGTGTCCTCTAGGGGAAACTATCAATTGATCTGACGTGTCTTGAATGCTCGGTCATGAATGCTTTTAAACAAACATTTTTCTGATTTATTGAAAAATTCATTTCTGCTCTGCTTTCATATCCTAATGTAAACATATGTAAACAAAGACAATTTATTTACAAAATTTTTACAAAATCCAATACAAAACAGATTAACTGTGTGTGTATGTGCATGTGTGTGTGTGTGTGTGTGTGTGTGTGTGTATATATATATATATATATATATATATATATATATATATATATATATATATAGCATAATGATAATCCACGTATACTGTCTTAATATGTATAGGAAAAACTACTAAAAAGTTTTAAGTTAAAAATATATTTTTTTTTACAGTATTTATTTATTTCTATTATTATATATATATATTTGATATTTCAGACCGGCCTCGGCCTTTCATCAGAAACAAAATTGGCCTAATATACCTAATATATATATATATATATAATAATAGAAATAAATAAATAAATAAATACTGTAAAAAAAAATACATTTTTAACTTACAACTTTTTAGTAATTTTTCCTTTATATATATATATATATATATATATATATATATATACTCTCACACACACACACACACACACATACACAGTGTGTTTAATTGTGTAATGTTTTAGTGCCAAGGTTGTTGTTTTTTCAGTGGTTTTACTGATAAGATATATTTTGGTAAGCAGTTTTGTATCATAAAGTGCTTGATATCAAGGAGGAGATAGAGCATTGATAAGCACAAAGAGTTTGTCACTGACTTAGAAGGTTCAAAAACATGCACTGGGCCAGTATGGTAGAATAATGGCACATTAATGGCAAAGATGGTGAGATCTGTGTTAGTTCTGCTGTCCACCAAAGGCCCTTGAAGAGAACAAGAAAACTGAACGATGAGAAGATGAACAAGAAAATTGATAAATATGAGAATTTTTCAACAGGTCACTCAATTTAAAAATACACCAAGTAACTTCTCATACCAAAATGGAAAACAAGAGACAAGAGATAAAAAAAAAAACACAAGTAAAACGATATGCTGGCTTCAATAAAGTTAGGATGTGTGTACTTCTATTTCTCTTGTAAACTAAGAAATGATATTTATTAAAATGTATGAACTTTCTCCACATCAGACACATGTTCATTTTCTAAGAAAAGTGATAAAACTGTTGACTATGAAAAGAAACTTTAAGAGAAAATCAACTTAAATACAAGAACTTTGTTGTTAAAAATGTAAATAAGTTGCAGTTTTAAATTTTACCACTAATACTGAAAATTTATTCACTATATTAATTGTGACTAATACAAATTAGTACTGCTACTGTCAACTCCCTTCATGCCACTCCTCAGCCTGGGAGATGGATAAAGAAGAGGCTTATAAAACCATACAGTAACACACAGTAAAAAGGCACACACTGGGACAATTATGATTTTTTAGGGCAAAAATGGTCAGATATGAGAAGACTCAGTTTCTAATGTACAACTAAATGAGATCTTTTGATGAAAACCTAGACTTTTAAGGAAGACATTCCTCAAGTGAATAGAATTTGAGATAGGTCATCTCCCTATAAATAAGGGGTGGTGGAAAAGACAAGACAACATTAACATTTCTTCATGATTCGCTGGTTTTATATTTTTAGAAATGGTCACAAAATGTGAAAAAATTAACAATTATTATTATCAAACAGAGTAATTTTTTTAAACTTTTTCATAAAAATTTTTAAATATTTTTTTTGAGTTTATGCAATCTTCACTAAACCCTACTTTTTAGACCCAATGTGTTTTTATAGTATTGAGTTCATGGGATCTTCATCAATCCCTACTTTTAAGATCCAAAGTATTTTTATACTAATGATTTCATAAGACTTTTAATGATTCAATGTTTTTGAAGAAAAAGTAAAGTTTTAGGGATGAAACAAAATTGTCCTAACT
Source organism: Ascarosepion bandense (assembly GCA_037127315.1). Classification (NCBI taxonomy): domain Eukaryota; kingdom Metazoa; phylum Mollusca; class Cephalopoda; order Sepiida; family Sepiidae; genus Ascarosepion; species Ascarosepion bandense. Next base: position 618,166 of record JBBBDQ010000478.1, read on the forward strand.
GCATTTATAATTAACAACTGGTATTATTAACTGATATTTATATATTTTAACTGATAGACATTCTATTAACATCAAACACTTGAAACAAGATGCAAAACTTAGGTTTCTTTTTCCATCACTGCAAATTGTCTTAAGCAATGTACTTCTAATTGATTATTTGGTATTATGCTTTTGTCTTTTAAATAATGTTAAATCAAATTGTGGAACATGACCACATTAATTATGTAAATTATTATACGAGGGAAATCACCCATTTAATCTCATTTTATAAAATGCAACTGACATTTAATTAGAATTGCTTGTAATGCGCAAAATAACAATTTTGCTATTGGCAATTCTCAGAACTTTTTTACTGTAATTATTTTTTTTGTATAGAAAACATTTCACCATATTGATTATTAATAGATGCATTGGCAACAAATGAGATAAAAGAGGCCTAGTGGTTAAGCATTGGTAAAGCAAACATATTTGCCAGCAGTCAGGAGTTCAATCCCTGGGTTGTGTAGTGTAAAAAAACAAAAACATTTACTCTGGTTCAGAGGAGATGTCAAGTAATAATCACAAGTGCAAATTAACTTTCAAGATACAAGATATATTCAAAAGTGGACAATGAAATAAGAGTAATCTACTCCTGTGGAACAAACAAAAATATGTTTCTTCAGTTTAAACCTCACAGAAAATTGCTAAATACAAAAGACATATCCAAGAATCTACAACTTCATAATATAGTTAATTGTGAATTTCAAAAACTATTCCATGGCTATATTTATGCATATCGCCAGAGCTACATGAGGTTTTAAATTAAATTTCCATGGTAGCCAGCCACAGCTAGAAAGCCTAGTCTACACTATTATTTAATCCAACATTGAGAGGAGAATAGATAGATTTATACTATTTCCAAAGGTCAGTCAGTCAGTTAAGTGCCATATGTGATACATGTTTGGGCGATTATGTCTTGAAAGACTGACTGAGCAAAAGATTTTCCCACAGTAGGTTACCATTACTTTCTGCAGTAGACTGGTTGCCAACCAAGGCTAATCCAATCTGTCCTGTAATTTAAACCATAGCTAGGAGAAAAAGCAACAGATTCATACCTTTCCCAAGGGTATTTGTGCATAAGTGAGTGCCACAAATTCCACTGGAACTCAAACTCAGCTCTCCAATTTCTCATTCTGATCCAATATCTACTGCACCACAATTCACGTGAACCACTATATCTTCTTCTTCTATGTGCCCTGTCCCTTCAGGACATAGGCAATCATGGCCTTGCACTTCTCCCTATCCCTGGTGGCTCTTAGTATGTTTCTCCTGTTACACCTTGCAACCCCCGTTCCGTCATCCACCTGATCAGGCCCTTCAAATATGTTATCCACTGCCTTCCTCTGTCTCTTTTTCCTTCAATCTGGCTTGTTAGTATAAGGTTCTTAAAGCCCTCCATCCTCAGTGCATGTCCCAGAAACTTCAGTTGTCTCTTCCTGATGATCACTATTAATTTTCTTTTTATCATCATTCTTTCCAACACCTCATCATTGCTCACATGTTTGGTCCATGATATCCGCAGCATCCTTCTGTAGAACCACATTTCTGCTGCTTCAAGGTTTTTCCCAATCTTCGATGATATTGTCCAGCATTCACTGCTGTATTGAAGAACTGACATCACATAGCAATCAAGCACTCTCTTCTTTGTTTCTAGTGAAATTTTCCTGTGTCTTAGTACTTTACTCAGCTTCTGAAACATGTCCTTCATCAATTCGCCTTCGGATCTCTGTGTTGCACTTTCCATCTCCTATTAGAACACTTCCTAAGTATTTAAATTTTTGTACTTGCTTGATTCTAGTTCCCCCCACCTGTATTTGGCATTTTGGGCTGCTCTTTTTGCTGATGACCATGCATTCAGTTTTCTTGCAGTTTATTTGTAGTCCTTTTTTGTCACTCTCCACAGCTACCTTCTGATGAGAATGAAAACCAATATTCAAGAATAGATCTCTTGTATACAATATAAATAACTGCATGTAGCATTAAAGTCCTGAATAGTAGAAAAATTAAGACAATGAAAAATTAATAGAAGATAGGATATCAATGAGCTGATATTAGCATATAAAATAATAAGTTCTACATACATATGGGATATTGTGCTATAACTTATATCTTGAATTATTTCTAAATAAAAATTAATGTTGCCCTCAGTTTATTTGCACAATAAAATTTGATATTGCCAAAACAAGTATTTATCAAAATTTTATAGGCTGTATCCCACTATATATTGTTTACATAAATATATCCTGAACATTTTGCCAACATTGATTGTTTAATACTAAATTTATTGTGACAAAATTGACTTGCATAATAGAATGATAGAGATCTGTTCCATGTCAAATCAACCAGAGTCTGACCATCACCAACACAGATATTTTTCAAATTTAGGACACTTATAGAAATTCAAGATACGAATTGGATGATACCCATTTTACATCACTAAGCCAAAGGGTTCCCGAGATATGACTCTTTTGACCTCTACCAAAATGGCAAATTTGGGAAAATAGTCACAAACTTTAAGCATCAATAGTTCAGTTGTTTTTCACCTACAAAGCTAAATTATATACCATTTTCATGTATGTTGATGAATCTAAAAGGTGCTTTGTTTATTTTTTTGTTCAAAGGTCAAATAAGATAGTTTAAACATTTGATCTTTAAACATTTGATCTTTAATTTCTCAAAAAACATATATTTAATTTTTTAAGTTTGAAAACCAATTTGTCTGCCTTATGGCAAGATAAGTAAAAAAATTTGTGGTAAACTTTTGACTGTGGTCTGAGTCACAAGGGTTTAACGGAGTTGGGTCAAATTCAAAATGATAGATTTTGATATTTGGTATTTTCCATTATAGGATAACATTTTCAGGTCTCCCAATACAGTAAAGTTGTATATGTTCAGAAAGCTCATTGAATGCAGATTAAAATCATGTAAGAACTATGATCATAAAATCAACAGAATTTGTGTTACTTGTGGTTAAATGTGGAACAATTTGGTGGAAAATAAGGAAGCATAGTTTTGGTTTTGTTTACATTTTTATTATACAACAAATAGATTTTATATGAAAAAATGATACAAAGAAAATAATTATTTTAAAAAGTGTCATGAATTAATGTTAACATAAAATAAAATAATATGAAAATATGCACCAATTGATGTTAATGGTTAACAGATTTTTATTGACTTAGTACATTAAATAAATGTACAAAACAATCAATTTTTCATTTTTTGTTTTCTTTTTGTTTTTATATTTAAAACATTATGTTTTGATCTGAAAAAGTGATACATTGAACAGTTGTTGTATATTTTCATATTATTTTATCTTAACATTAATTCACAACATTTTTTACATAATTATTTTCATTATGTTACTTAAAGTAATCTATCAAATTGCTTTGACCATATTGGGAGATATTAACATGTTAGAATATAGTAGCAAATACCAAAATCTGCCATTTTGAATTTGGCTCAACTCAGTAAAACACTTTTAACTCAGGCCACATTCAAGTCCACCACAAATTTTGTACATATCTTGCCATTGAGCAGACAAATTTGTTGTCAAATTTTTTAAAAAAATCAAAGATACGTTTTTGAGAAATTAAATGTCAAATATTAAGGTCACGGTCAATTTGTCTTATTTGACCTTTAAACAAAAAATAAACCAAAGTACTTTAAAATGGTATATAAGTTAGCTTTGTAAGTGCAAAAAAACTGAGACATTGATGTTTAAATTTTGTGACTATTTTCCCTATCTCATCTTTTTGGCAAAAGTTAAAAGGGTCTTCTACTGAGGACCCTTTGACCTAGAGTTGCAAAATAGGTACTATTCAATTTGTATCATGAAGCTCTATGCATATACCAAATTTGAAAAAGATGTGTTTTGTGATGATCAGACCCTTGTTGATTTCACCTAGTTTAATTATAGAAAAAAGTTAATACTTTTTAAAAATTACTTTATATCTGAACAATAACAATATACATCAATACAGATATCTTTCTTAAATCTCATCTGAAAATCAGATACTTGTAAAATTGCTGGAAATACCTTAGGGCTGAAGATTTTAAAAAAGACAATATATAAATGGCAGATTACATGTTGAAATATGCTTTCTGGATTTTTTCTTTTTTTTTTTTTTTGTTTAATCATTTCACTACAAGTAAGGCAATGACACCACAAAAATGCAAGAGACTACTGCAATTGAAAGAGAATGAAAAGAAACCAGAAATCCAATCTTAAACAGGAAGCAAGAGATAAATCTCTACTCCTGTTCAAAAGACTAAGGAGTATGAATCAGTTACGATAGGCAAGACTATCTATTCCTGCATGCAAAAGTTTTCAGTGAAAAACCAGTTTTCAACTGTGTATTCATTTGCCAATTCAAAAAGAAAAAAAACTGACAAAACTCATGTAATTAGCATACAATTTGAATAATTTTTCTAAACAGTAATATTCTATTTATTTTTCTAAGATGAAGCAGTTAACTAATATTACTAATTTTGGTTACTATTTACTTTCATCTTCTTTTTTTATCTGTTTTTTATCTCAGCATTTTTCAAGCTATCAATTCTATTTCATTGATCTTTCTTTCATTGATGAAAGATAATAATCATTCATTGATCATTGATCTTTCTTTTGTCTTATTTTTTAGCATTTTTTTTTTATCTCAACTTCTCTCAAGCTATCAATTCCACGGTAGAAAATACCAATTGAACATTCATTCTTTGTCTGAATTTTTGGAATGTCCTCATTAAAACTATTTTCTTCATCTTTATTCTTATTATCAAAATTGGATCACCTATTGTTTGGTTCACACTCCTCCCCAGTCTTTTGAAAAGAAGTAGTGGTTAATCCCTTGTTTTCTGTTTAGGATTAAGTTTCCAGCTCTTCCATAATCTGCTTCTGCCTTGTACTTCTGTGCCTGAAATCTGAGATTTTATTTCCTAACTATCTATTTCATTTTATTTTTTTCTCATTACTCCACCAACAGGAATAGACAGGCTTACCTATCATCCAGTTCACACACCTTCCCAGTATTTTGAAATGGAGTAAACATTTATCATTTGTTTACTATTTAGGATTGGGTTTCTTGTTGCATCTAAAGATCTAATTCAGCTCTATAATTCTTGTCCTTTCCTAAAACTCCACCTTGAGTGGCTCTTGCGCCCTGTATTTGGTGTACATTAGTAAAAAAAAATTTTTTTAAATAATAAATAAAAATAGAACTGTTGCATGCACTGGGGGTCTGCTGATTCAAGTAACGTTTGTGAAATTTCAAACTTAACTCTTTAGTATTAAATCTAAGTCTGTACTATCTGGTTCAAGGATTGAATTGAATGCGCTGGTCAAAACATTATGATAATGACAACAAAAATAAGGACAATAGTCTTAAAGTAAATAATGTAAAAAAAAAATATACTTTATTTCAAATCACAGCTATTCACTCACTGGTCAAAATACTGAGATAATAACAACAAAGATAAGGATAATAATCTGAATGTAAATAATGTGAAAAATCATGTACTTTTTTTCTAATCATAATTATCTATGCACTGGCAAAAACACTGTGAAAATAACAACAACTGTAAAAAAAACACTGCAATAATAACAAAAAAGATAAGGACAATAGTCTGAATGTCAAATTGTAAAATGATGGTTGTTCTAAATTGACATACTTCCAAATTCTTTCATGTGAGCATGGGTGTCCCTCAAGGCTCTATCATAGGTCCTACACTCTTCCTGATACTTATCAATGACCTTCCTGATCTAAGTGGTTTCCCAAGTTGTCTATGCAGATGACACCACCATCTACTCCCATCTTAGGCTGACAAAGTAGATTTCGCTTCTGCTCTTGGAAAAGACCTCCAATCTGTGATGGATTGGGGTAAGAAATGGATTGTAAATTTTAATGCTTCCAAAAGGAAGCTGCTCTCCTTTAACCACCATGGCGAACCTCCCTTACCTTTCATTAATATGGATCACACTAGTCTCCCTGAAAGCATTAAGCTGTGCCTCCTGGGCCTCACTCTCTTGGCTGATCTCAAGTGGAATGAATACATTGAATCAATAGCCACATCCACTCCTAAGAAGGTTGGGTTACTGTGCCAAGCCAGGAGGTTTTTCTTGTCAGAAACCATCTTGCACATTTATAAATCTACCATTTATCTGTGCATTGAGTACTGTCATCATATGCGGTCAGGTAGTCCTGCTTTTTATCTTGGGGTTTTTGACAAAATCCAGAGGAGAATCTGCAATGTAGTTGGTTCCAAGATGGTTGCTTGACTTCAGCCTCTTTCTCACTGACAGAATGTGGCTTCCCTCTGTCTTTTCTACAAGTATTTACCTTTGAAAGTATTTTCAAGGCTTTTGCTTTGACAAGCTTTATTCCATAGTGCCCCGCTCGCATGAGTTTACCCATGCAACTCTATTGGCAACTAGGTCCCACCCTTTAACTGTCAAAATAGGCAGATGTAATTGCCAGTTCTAATCAAACAGTTTCTTTCCTTGCACTTCCCACCTGTGGAACTCCTTTATCTGTGCTTGCTTCTCCATGCTACAATCTCCAAAAGTTTAAATGTAACATCAGTTGCTATCTTCTATCTCTGTGACTACCACCTCTCACTTACCCTTTCTACAAAATCAGCTGTACTATTTTCTTGTTTGGGGTGAAATGATTATATTAAAAAAAGTCAGAAAGTAAATAATGTAAAAAACAAGTCTATACTTCCAATCACAGCCTTCCGCTCACTCTGGTCAAAACATAGCGTTAATAACAACAAAAATAAGGATAATAGTCTAAATGTAAATAATGAAAAAAAACATACTTTATTTCTAATTACAGCCTTCTACTCACTGGCAGGAACATTCTGATACTAACAACAAACATTATTACTTTATTTGTGATAATAACAACAAAGATCAGTTCTTTGTTCCGAATCATAGCTTTTCACTCATAGCTATAAATCTGACAGCTTGAATAAAGCTACAATAAAATACAACTCAGGGAAAAAATAAAAAACAAGTAAATTTAAGTCAAAATTAAAAATCACCTTTTTCTTCTTTATTTTTTAAATTTATAAAAACTTGTAGAATTTTCTGAGAAAATATAAGTAGTAATATCATTTTTTTTTTAGTTTCATGCTAATGCCCCAAGAGAAAGGCATGAACTCAATTCCCTCTCTCTCATATTTCCCAACAATTATCTTTTCCAGGTTCTTTACATAGCTACTGACAAAAACTAAAGACAATGCTGTACATATACAGATGATAAATTCTAAGACGAACAAGCTGCAAGTCCCCCAAAATCACAATTGACATTATGATGAGAAATGAGTAAATGTTCACCATGATGTAAAAAAAATAAAAAAAATAAAAAAAATAAAAATAACTCTGCACAAAGAAAACTGGGTGAGAGAGAAATCAAAATGGACACATTTTATGGAGTGGGTCAAATTTCAACTCTAATAATTTGGCAGGTTTTCCACTCTGCTCCACAAACTTGATAAGCCAAAAACAGGTTACAAATCTTTCTACCCAAATGCCATGACATTATACCATACAGATTTAGTGTCCATAAATTTATCATGTGCACTAGAGTAACAGAAACAATAGCAAACTGTTAGAAGTGCTCCTGTCTATATGGACATATGTGCTAACAATTCAAATCAAGAATAGTCTGCTAAATATTGTTAGTCTTGGTAAATAATTTAATCAGATAAATATCTGGAAGAATTGTTTATATTTCTAAATAAATTTAGGGTTCACATTGTATAAATGAGCTTCTCGGTAATTTTTGCCTGAAGTTTTTTTTTAATCATTTCATCTCAAGCAAGGTGATAATGCCACTAAGACACAAGTGGTTGCTGGGAGTATAAGAAAATGAGAAAACTTTAGTGAGAAAAAAGGGCAATAAAAGACCAGCTTTCAGGAAGACTGAAGATAGCAGATGGCACTCCATTTAAATTTTTGAAAATTCTAATAGAATATAACTAATGGTTCAATCAATCAGTTAAATGCCATACGTGATACATGCTTGGGCAAAGATTTTCCCGCAGTCGGTTGCCATTACTTTTTACAGTAGACTGGTTGTCAAGCAAGGCTACAGAAACCAATCTGTTCTATTATTTGACCCATAGCTGGACATAAGAGATGGGTTAATACCTTTCCCAAGAGCATTTGTGTGTAAGTGAATGCACTGAATTCAACTGAAATTCGAATTGGTTGCAAGTCAATATTTGCTGCACCTCAAAGCACATCTGCAGTGATGCAATTAATGTTACTCATAAAAATATTGCATACTACACATAAATTTATTTGAACCAGTTTTCTTTTTCATTTTTGCTATTTAAATGTAAACAATATAAATTCATTTTTACTCAGGTAGCAAAGACAACTATCAAATTTTTCAGACAATGTAATGAAAGATTGCAGGGAGACTGTAAAGATTTTATGCAATTCCATCCAAAATTTTACAAGCACTTTCTGGAAAACCTCCACAGCATAACTTTTGACTTTGGAAAATTATACAAATTTCAAAATTTTAATAAAAAAAATTATATTAATTATTTTAGTTTTATGTGGTTATTTATTAATTCTCAAATTTAAATCTTTCTACTTAAAATTTCTACTTTTTTTTTTGTATCATTCAATGCAAGGCAGTAATGCCACTAAGACACAAGGGGTTACAGGGTATGAAAGAATTAGGAACAGAAACATTAATAATGAGCAGGAAGAAAAAGAGTAATCACGAGGACAATAGATAATGACTGGCATTAAATTTTTGCTGATTAAAATTGACTGGAAAGCCTGAAGCTGGAAAGCATGGAGCTGGAAGAGAGTTTCACAAGCAAAAAGTGCAAGAAAAGAAACTGGCCAGCTCAACTGTAAATTGATGGATTTTTATGCCAGTCTAGTACTGCGCTTAAATTCAAAATGTCTAAGTATCATTGTGAAGAGCTCATCTGAACAATTGTCATGAAAGTATTTATAGAAAAGACACAGAAAATGTAGAGAGACAACCTATCTTTTCAATAAACTTATACTTTCCAATAACTTCTTAAAAAATATTCCTCTTCATTTACCTGGTCATTATTATTTGCTACACTCTTACATATGTATGCTTTGCTATGTCTGGTGTAAAATGTTCATGGCTAAATACTGGCTGAAGCAAGCATTTTGAAAACTTGTTGACTTTAAGGGATTTTTTTAAATTATCATTTAATGGTACAAATAATATGACTGCATTGATAGAAAAAGGTCATTTGTGGCAGAAGAGCCATTATGGGTATTGAAGAAAGGAAAAAAGAAGAATGGGATAATTGATGTTGCATTTAATTTTTGACAATTGTAGCTATCAGAGAAGCAAGCAAAGGGAGTTCAACAGGTGGGAAGTGTAAGAAAAGAAACTGTTGGAGTAGAAGTGGCAGTTACATTTAACTATTTCAAAGGTAAAAAGGTGGGACCTGGAAGCCAATCTAGTAAAATGCTTAAATTCATGTGGTCAGGACACCAGGAAAAAAAGCTCATCAGAACAGTTGCCAGAAAAATATTTATAGAAAAGACGAAGGGAAGCCACATGACATCAATGAGAAAGTGACTAAACTTAAGATGTCAAGATCAATTACATTGAAGATCTCTCTTTGGATTTTTTCAAGAACCTCAAGATGAATGCAGCACCTGACCAGATATGGTAACAGTATTCAATGCACAGACAAATGATAGATTTATAAATGTACAAGATAGACACTGACGAGAAAACTTTCTGGCATGACATAGTGACCCAACTTTCCTTGTAGTAGATGCATAAATGCAGCTTTTGAATTTTTATAGTCATTCCACTTCAAGCTAGTTGAGAGGGTGAGGCCAAGGAGGCGCAGTGCATCTCCAGGAGACTAGCATCAGCCATGATGATGGTGGACAGGAAAGATACTCTATAGTGGTTAAAGGAGAGCAGTTTTGTTTTAGAGATATTCAAATTTATAAGCTATTTCTTGCCCTAGTAAACCACACATTTTCTGTAAGCTTCGTACAAATACAGTTAATCTATTGCAACACTAGTTTACCATATGTGTCAACTTTGTATATAAGATCCAGCCTATATCTGTGTATTTTTTTAGCTAGTTTCTTGGTAAAATGGGTGATTTGATAAAAAAGACACAGCACTGAAAATTTCTACAACATTCAATCAGTGCTCTTTCTAAAATATAGAAATCTCAGAGAAAAGTGAGTTATGAAAAACGGTTAAATAGTGACATGTACCAAACCCATTCAGAAATATCTAAGTTGTCAGCTGTATACAAGTGCCTTCTAAGATCACTGACTAAAAATGGCTTTGAGCCTGTGGACCATGGCCAAGACCATCCTTCTTCGAACATTGTGGACTGGTGCTTAAGAATCACAAAGAACAGTACCACAGAAATCAGAATAACTTGAGGACTCTCAACAGTAGCAACAGCTACAATAGATATCATATATATCTTTGTAAGAGAAAATAAGGGCATAATCAAGATGTTGACATTCCACAATACTTCAAATAAAAGGTTAGGAAGGAAACTACCCATCAATACTGGAAAGAGTGATAATAGCTAATAGACTTGAAAGGCTTACTTCCCTAAAAAATTATTTTAAAAGAAAGATTTTATAAATTTCAACAGAAAGTTGTACTGGCTGTTTGCAGGGATTTGTAGACATATGTTTATATGAACATGTTCTTGATTTGGTACAAGGAACCTGTCCCCAAATTTTGTCAAAGTATTCTTGATACACCCAGTGTGTGTGTGTGTGTGTGTGTGTGTGTGTGTGTGGCCAAGTGGTTAGAACATTCACTTTTCAACAATGAGGCCCAGGTTTCTTAATGTTATTGGCCTGGGGAGGCAATCCTAAGATGCAGGACCATTGGTAAGTGCTTGAAAACTAGATACCTGCTCATGCAGATTTATGTTTCTTCAACACCCACTGAGCCAACTCTATACTTCAACTATGTTGAGAAGACTCCAGTTTCTAGGAGGGTGTGCACCATCTGATATGATAAGTAGTTGAACAAGGCCAGTTTGATCAAACCCTCAGTCGCAATGACTTGTGACTTTGTGCTAGCACAAACATGAACAGCTTCCAAACAGTTTCATGTGATATAGTTTCCAGACACTTTCCAATAGTGCCACTCTCCTGGAATCATCTTTCATATTGATATTATCAAGAAATAACCACCTTGACAAATAAATCTTGATAAGATTTGAACCTGGATCTCATGTTCAGAACACTACTGCTCTGTTAATGTGTTCTATCACATTTTTTATGCCATAAGATAGATATATATATATGTCAATATATAATCAAATCCCAAATCCAGGGTCTTCTAAATATTGTTAGAGGAACCCCTCCCTTTGAACATGTCTTCAGAGATGCAGCTATACTCACCAAGCTTAACCAATTGCAGGTTGGTGAGCTATATGGTTAATCCTTTAACATTTCTAACTTTTTCGGCTGCTGGGGTTCGACTTAACCTCCTCACCAGGCTAAAGCCTGGTGTGAGGGATGGTTTAGTTGCTGATCACTCAACCAGTCAGGTTTTGAATTCAGAGTTGTACTTCTCTTAGACAGGTTGTTTTCCCAAGGGTAAATAAGTGAAGAAGTGAATGTAATGAATTTGACTGGAATTCAAACTCGGCTCTTCGATTCCTTAATCCAAGCCACTATTGATAACTCTACTATGATTCCTTATTTAAAGTGCTTCTAGACATATAACAATATAGAAAAGTGATAAAATTCATTGATGCTCCAACTTTATTATACTATATTTTTTTTGTTTTGAAATACTCACAGTATTTAGTATTATTAAAGTTATTGCTAACATTTTTTTTTTTTTGCCAAGATTTACAAACTCTAGGTTTTATTCAAACCAACCTTGATGAGTGCAAACATCATAATGTCCTCACAAAACTTCAAAGTTAGCATGAACCTCCTCGGTTAAAATGACCAAGTCTTTGTGCTTATCAACAAGCTATCTCCACCCCAATATCAAATAAATTTGTTATTATTACTTTGCAAAATTTTACAAGGCAGCCAAGAAGCCTTTGTTTCAGCCAGCCAATAAGAAGAAGAGACTAGAATTGGGAATAGAGCACAAAAACTGGACACCAGAATAGTTCATTTGATGCACATGTTATTGTGCAGTATTAAAAAAAGAAACATTCTATTTTCATTTAGAATGATCCACTTGGCAAAAAATACTAAAAATAGTATGAAATAGATCCTTTTTAAAAAATCTGGGGTTGCCTAATAATTATAGCCAGTAGTATATATATATATATATATATATATATATATATACACATATATATATATATATATACATATATATATACATAAACAGTTGTTTGCTGAGAGAATGCGACAGCGCATAGCTGACCGCAAGTTCGGCTCCAAGGACTATTGGAGGATTTGCAAACGAGTGCTCAACAATAGGAAATCCTCAATACCTCTTTTAATCCACGAATTTGAGGTTATCACATCATCTGCGGACAAAGCTGAGTGCTTTGCCCGCAGATTCTCATCCAACTCCACATTTGTCTCGTCCGGAGTACACCCACCCGACTTCCCTATTAGAACTGAGGCCAAACTGCACAACGTATATATTACCCCGACAGTAGTATCCCGAGTAAACTCAACCCCCATAAGGCATGTGTAGACGATGGAATCCCAGTGATAGTCCTTAAGAGGTGTGCTCCTGAACTTTCCCCTGTCCTCTCTAAACTGTTTAACTACTGCCTTTCTGCTTCCTGCTTTCCTGCATGCTGGAACTTCTCTTCAGTCATTCCTGTATTTAAGAATTGTGGTGAACCCTCGGAACCATCCAACTATCACCCTATCAGTCTTCTACCGACATTCGGGAAAGTATTCAAGGCCATAATCAATGCTGAAATAGTTCAACATCTCACTGCCCACAAACTCTTCTCTGACAGGCAATATGGCTTCCGCTTTGCCAGGTCCACGGCTGACTTTCTAACAACCGTAACGGAGTACATGCTCCAGGCCCTTGATGAGTCTGACTAGGCTCACGCAGTTGCTCTGGACATCTCCAAGGCTTTCGACAGGGTTTGGCACTCTGGCCTCCTATGCAAGCTACGGGGTTATGGTATTACCGGCCGCCTGCTTGACCTAATCCAATCTTTCTTAAATAACCACAAAATGAAGGTCGTTTTGAATGGGCATGCCTCTTTGTCCTACAGCACGAATGCTGGTGTCCCACAGGGCTCTATCCTGGGCCCGATGCTCTTCCTTATTTTCATCAACGACCTCCCAGATGAGATCAAGTCCCAAGTAGGCATCTACACAGATGACACTACAATATACTCCCGCACCAGTAAGAAACCTGTCGTGGTGGACAGACATAATCTCACTGCTGACCTTGAACGGGATCTACACTCTGTGGTGAATTGGGGCAAGAAGTGGCTTGTCAACTTCAATGCATCTAAGACCAAGCTGTTGTCTGTCAACCATCACAGGCAACCTCTCCTGCCTCCCATAAGCATGGACCAAGCGAGTCTCCCTGAGAGCAACACACTACGCCTCCTCAGCCTTACACTCTCCTCAGACCTCAAATGGAACCACTATGTTGAATCCATAGCTAAAAAGTCACTGGTGCCTCCTCAACAGGTGTTTACTCGTGCAACCAGACTGGCAACTGGATCCCACCCATTCACAGATGACAATTCTACTCCTGCAGCTTCTCTCACACTTCCCACCTGTGGAACTCGCGCCCATATTCTTGCTTTCCTAATGGCTACAACCTCCAGAAAATTAAATGCAATGTCAATACTCATCTATTAACCACTGGACTCTAGCTCTCTCCCCACCCCCGTATATCCTTCCCTTTCTCTCCACCTATGTATCTGTCATCGCACCTGCATTCTCAGCTTTCTATTGCTCCTTTCTAACTAGTTTGTACTCCTCACTCTTTTCTAATTAATCTTTTTACAGTTATGTAGCCCCCTGCACATCAGTGGCATTTCTGCCTTGCTCGGGGTGAAATGATTAAACAAAAAAAAAAAAAAATATATATATATACATACATACATACATACATACATACATACATATATATATACATACATATACATTCATGTATATATATATGTATATATACACACACACACATTTATATATGTCTGTGTGTATAAAGAGAGAGCACGAAAAAGAGACAGTGATGGGTGTTCATAGACAAGCATTTGTCATGATTTTCAATCATTACAGGGGTTAATAGAAAGAGCAATATAACAAAACTTTTAAAATATAACTATCCCATTAAAATCTGTTTTACCCTTATTTATTCTTTCTTTATTTAGGCAGCTGTATTATGCTGCAGACAACAAGACATGCTAAGCCATTTTTAGAACACTGTAAGAAACTTAAATAAAAATACATTAACACCCTTACTGCTATTATCAATGGAAAATGAACATGGCATAAAAAATATATATAAATATAAAAAAATGTCTTTGTCAGGCTTTTAAAATAATAAAATCAATGACAAGTGTATTGAGAAAGTTTTTATCCTCTCAGGATGTTTTTATTGCCTGGTAAATGTGAGCAAGGAATTAGTCAGGTGATAAATGCTTATATCATTGCAAGCCAAGAAAGAAATAAAAGGATTTCCAGTAACAGAACATTCATCTATTTGTCAATTCAAAGTTAAAGATTGTGTTATCAAAAACTATTTATTCATTTCTTTCACTGTTAAATCAAAAATCTATAATTACAAAACAACCTATCAATTCAGTATACACGTGTAACATCTGCTTGAGATGTATCCAGCTATTCTGAATATTTCAAAAACTGGTTCTATGGACTTGATATAACTTTACAACCATTCAGAAGAGACCTTACTGCACTTGCTTGAACAGACACTCTCCCATGGAGTTACATATCTGGAAGTTTGATACTACTGAATGAACATCACATTCACAATGACTAAACAGGTAGATTCTTTATGTTTTTTGCAGGAGAAAGTGTTCAAATGAACTACATTTCTTAGTTCTACCAGCGCTAACCTTCACAGCTCAGTTCTGCCATACACCACACATTGTAACTAACTACCCTCATTCCCTTCCTATTCTATTTGTGAGATTTAAGTTCCACTTGAGCAGCTTCTTCCCACCAACCATTGCTTTGTGGGGCTGACTCATAAGAGGATGCTTCCCTGATCATTATAATCTTAACCTGTTCAAGTCTATGGTTAATCATTATCTTCCTCGCATAGACCCATAAGCTATGCTTCTTACTTACTAACCCTCTACCTTGAGTGTCTCTTGGCCCTTATACAGAGTGAGCATCACTATAAAAAAAAGAGAAAAAAAGAAAAGTTTTTTGGCCAAACATCACATTAGATTACATCAGACTGTCAGCCATTACTACAATCCGAATTTGGCTCCCTGCAACTTCTGGCTTTGCCTGAAGCTAAAGTTTCCACTGAAATGAGCAGATTTCAGATTGGGTGAGATTATGATGAATGTGATGAGGCAGCAGCTGATGGAAATCCTGAAAAAGGATTTTGTCCTAAATAGGCTATATTTTTTTTAATATTAAATGTTTGAATACATTCCATAAAAACCTTGTAATAATATAGATTTTCAAAGCAGTTACTACTTCCTGTTTGAAAAACCCTAACTTCCCTCTTGGGATACATGAGTTATATAGATATCAAGGAAGTCATGTTCAAATTTCACTAAGTCTGGTACAAGGCCATGATTAGGGTTCATTTCATGAGATCTGAACTAATCGTCAAGTTTAAATTTCAAGAAATCCACAACAATGAAGAACTCAAGAATGATTGAACCTACTACCAATGACTTAAGAAAGAGCATGTTACTCCAAATATATTTACATACTTAAAACATTTATGTACCGGTTTAATGTTGCAGCACAATATGCAACAATTGCTTAATTTTTTTATGAATGAAGTCTACATTCATTGAAATATCCAGTTCCTAGTTATAATTTTTACAACTACTGTAAGAACATCACTCAACAAAGCACTATACATTTAGTGCTTGTTTATCTTTTTAGACAGCCAAGTTCAGTCATAGTAGAAAACAGGTCACATGATACTGCATCTAATTTATTGACCAATGATAATACTCTCTACTCCATGATTCCCAAAGGGTCTTTCAAATTCCTAATAAATTATAAACAGCCAAAGAACATGCAGAAAATCTTCTTCAACAGCAACCGTGATTCAATTACAGCACACACATCAAGAAGTTCAAACCAGGTCAACTTCAGCAACCAGTAAGTCATTCCTACTACCACTCTTTATGCACAGACAAATGACGTACCACTCTAACCTACATAACAAACTTCTAAGAAGATTGATCTTTAATTTTGTGTCTACAAACATACTATAAATGTCCATATCTGTAATCTTTTCTCAACTTAATAAAACTCACTTTTATGCATCTAGATTACCTTTTTGACTTAATTAAAATCATTTTAATCATTCTGATTTCCTGAATTCTTCAATCTTTTGAGATTTTAAACACATTGAAATTGTTGACCAGAGAGGGAATGTTGCTAGTGGGTGAAACACAAGTGATCGTCAATCAATTTTCTTGCCCTAAAAAAAGTTCTCTTTATTTCCAATGTACCACTTACAGAAAAAAACAAAATTCTGAAAATAATACAAATTTATCAGTTAGCAGACTATTATCAGGTATTCATTTAAATTCATAGCATCATTATTCAGTGCTTAAAATATTTTCACTTACTTTTCATGAACTTGTGCCATCTTTTAACTAAATTGTACATTCCATCATAAAAGAATGATTCCAGTTTTATTTGATGAATTCTTCAAGGATTCTTTTGCTATTTTGGTTTTTTAAGTGCTCATGAGATTGGTAATTGTTGCCTGGGGTGAAACTAGTGATTATCACTCAGATTTTTGGCCCCCAAAAAAGATCTTTTCTCTTTCAGTGCATCAAATAAATGAGTTCACTAATTCTCCACCAATTTATTCTTGCAAAAGTCATTTATTGTTTTATGGCACATCTTCTTTAGTCTTCAGCTCAACATTTCTTTTGAGATTGGAGATTTTCCTGTACATTGTGCAAAAGATGAGGCTTCGAATTTTTATATGAAAAGCATGCAAAAGTTCCCTTCACACACTCATACTTTTAACTAAAGACTCAATACACAATAGACAATTAATAACAAAAAAATACTAGAAACTTTAGTACACACCTAACATAAATATAGAAATTTAAAAGAAAATCATCTTGCTTATTTGTTATCAACAGATGTTGTCATTGCTTAATTAACAAGCTTAAATTGTAGATCATTACTATGTAATGAATTTAATCATCATTAGATATCTTACACCAGGGGTTAGTAACCTACGGCATATGTGCCACACATGGCATGCCAGCAATTTCCAGTGGCACAATTTGTTGAACTAAGGAAGTTTCTGGAAGACAAAAATTTAGCTATTCTCAATTGTTAAACATCCCTCCTGAGATCTTTCATCTGTTTGAAGAAAATTGCTTTTGCTCTTCTCTTGGCTTTTGGTTCAACTTACTCCTTTGAGCTAATTTTCTCTCACATGAAAGCAGTGTTAAGTCCACAACAAAATTGCCTAACATCTGACCATTTGGAAAATTGTGTAAAACTCAAAGTAACAAAGTATGTTGCCAATATTGAGCAATTAGCTAAGTCTATGCAAGGGCAAGGCTCCCATAAATAACAAAAACTTAAAAAAAACTTTTTAAAACAATTTCTGTTAATGCGGTTTAAATATTATTGTATATATTACTATATAAAATATATTGTAGAGCAGATATATTGACATTGACTTGTATAAAAATATGTATGCTGTTGGCACACTGAATGATTTTAAAACCCTAAGGTGGTATATAGTTAACAAAAGGTTGCAGACCTCTGTCTTACACTTTCAGATTTTGTAAATATCCACACTTGTGTATTAAACATCATTGCCCTGAAAATTATATGATTGAACAAAATCAAGGGAATTAAATGGTTGTGAATCAAATATTTACTGCTTAAAAAATTATTTTATATTTTTTATATACTTTGTCCCTTCAGATCTTGAGTGATCATGTCTCTCAACTTCATATTCTTTGGAGTTCTTAGCAATATTTATCTCTTTACTATCACTGTCATTTTCTGTTCTGCCATTCCTTGGCACAAGCTCATTAGGTAGGTTATTAATTGCTTTCTTCTGCCTGACTTGGCTTCAACATGTCCTGCAAGTATGAAGTCCCCAAGCCTTCTGTCCAGTTCCAAGAGCTTCTGCTGTCTCTTTCTGACATGAAATATTGTCTTTTTTGTTATTATTTTCCTTGAAACTTCCTCATCACTCACATGCTCTGTCCATGGTATTCAGCAAAGGCATCATAACACATAGCCTCTTAAACCTCAAGAATTAAGAAGAAATGTCTATTTTACAATCTTTGTTGTCATTTTCAAATTATACTATTATTCACTTTTGAAGGATGTCATTTTTATTTACATTTGCTGAATAAGATCTACATAGAAATTAGTACAGAAAATGGAAACCATTTCCTAATGAAAAAATATTAACCATTTCCTTATAAAAAAACATTTAGTATTTATTGATTGAGTAACTGAGCATCAGGAAAAGACAACTAAAGTTCCTGGGACATGCAATGAGGAAAGAGGGCTTGGAGAACTTGATACTAACAGGCCACATAGAGGGAAAAAGAGACAGGGGAAAGCAGCAGATAACATATTTGAAGGGCCTGAGCAGGTGGATGACAGAATGGAGGTTGTATGGTGTAACAGGAGAAAGTGTGCTAAGAGCCACCAGGGATAAGGAGATGTAAAAAGCTATGATCGCCTATGTTCTGAAAGGACAAGGCACATAGAAGAAGAAGAAGAAGAAGAAGAAGAAGAAGAGTAGCCAGTAATACTCAAGTTACTTTACTTTACTACCTGACCATCAAGCTGTGATCAAAGTGCAGTATCTGGATATTTACCAGAAACTACTCCACTGAGGCCAGATGTGACACAAGATTGATTATTTAATGTGGGAATTCCTAGCCCTTAAACTTGGGCAAAAATTTCCCATAGACCTTACATAAGGCAGGGTTGGGCTCTTGTCTAATTTTCCTCAGATAAGAATCTGCCCTTCAGCATAGCTTTGCCTGGGTTCCTCTCCACCCAGATAGACAGAGTCTGACAAGGCAGACTTTGAGTTGAAATCTGGTAGTATCTGTGTAGTATCTGCTCTCATCACCTCTAATGGTAATATTAGATGTTTCCTTTTACAGAAACATTTGTCCTTCATTGAACAAGTGGCCAGTGCTACTTGAGTTTTGTTTTTATTCACTCATTGGCAATCAAGCTAGGATGAAAGTGCAATACCTGTCTTCAGGCAGACAAGCTACATTCTATCTCTCAATTGTGTTTCTGTTTTTGGACAGAGCACAATTCATTTGTGTCTTTGTCTTCAGGCAGAATGCAACTGAAAAAATATTGAGAAATATCCGGTTCTGGAGAACAACTGTCCACAGCAATACCCAACTCATTGAAGAGGCACGATCAGTAAAGAGGTGGGATCAGTAAAGAAGCATGATCGGTAGTAATACCAACACCAGTGTAACTGACTGTTGTGAGAGCTGGGTTATTTTTTAACCTGCCCCAAGTGCACACACTCAGGCTCCTTACATGAAACTGACCTTGCATCACATCTTTGTCAATAAAACAAGAGATCCATAGACATTGACAGTGGAATGAAAACAATATACTGTGGTAGATTGAATAAAGTGATCAATTTGAAATTTACTGATGGTTACCTATAATGATAGACACCTGAAGAAGGCCAAGAAGCACAATGGCCAAAATCTTGTTATAGTAACAACAACAATGAAGATATTAAAACAACTGTAAATAATTTTTACTCTGGGTTTAGTTTACAGGGAAACTGAATGTAATAAAATATGAAAAAAATTCACAAAATGAATTACAAATTTTGAAGCATGCTACTACTACATGGAAAATATGATGTTACTTGTTATGATGATTATGATTCAATAGCAAGTATTCCTCTATGTTCAATTGTTCAATTATTAGATTTGGTTGTAGACAAATACATGTTTGGTTGACCAAAGCTGGCCTGTCATTCTAAAAAGAGTTAGTGCTTACCAAATGGAATAATACATAGGCCTGTGTATCAGGACATGCTTTAAGCAAAACATCACCCCTATAATAAATCTTTTTAAATCAGGGGTCAGCAATCTACAGTACACGTGCCACATGTGGCATGCCTAGCAATTTCCAATAGCACACAAATTTTGTAAAACTCAAAGTAACAAAGTATGTTGTTAATATTGAGCAACTGTCTAAGACCATGCAAGAGCAAAACTCCCATTAATAATAAAAACTTTTAAAAACTGTTTATGTCTATTAATGTGATTTATCTAAACTTATTTATAAATGGAACTTTGTCTGTCTGTGTGTGTGTGTCTGTGTGTGTGTGTATCCGTTACCTATAGACTCCGAAATGGCTGAAAATTTACAGTTGTACTATAAGCGTCTACAAGTGTTCTTAGCTAGGTTTTGTGTCGAGGTATTCCCGATAAATATTGAAAATCAATAATCGAAAAAATCGGGTTATAGAAAGAGTGGTTCAATTTTAATCAAATTTGATACCCTCATAGACAAAGACATAAGAAACGATATTCAGAAGTTTCAAGGTTGCAGTTTTTACAATAGTGCAGAAACTTTGATATCAGGAAAGCAGGAAATCAAAATTTGACTTACATCCATTCATTTTACTTTCAGTCTACGATTTCACTTTAACTGGAAACAACTATTGCTTTTTAGTCTTTCATGCCAACGCCCAAAGAGTCTGAGCTCCAGGACCATGGATTAGTTTTAAAGCTTTCATTACACCCGAGCAACACCGGGCTATGCTGCTAGTATACTATATAAAATATATTGTAGAACAGGTATATTGAGCTTGACTTGTATAAAATTACATATGCTGCTGGCACACTGAATGAGTTTGAAAACCTAAGTTGGTATATAGTTAGCAAAAGATTGCCGACTCTTAATTTAGACCTTTTTGATAATTGATAAAAGTAACATATTTATTTTGATAGTTAATTGGCTTCAGTGAATATAAACCCTAATCTCAATGTTATTGGCCTGACTTAAATGCAAGTGTTGATTGTAAATGCCAAGACATATTTAGATTTTGGGGTCTTACACTGTTTTTAATTTTGACACCTGGTAGTTTACATGCAAACAAATCATTTTCTTTTCTTTTTAATAGCTACAAATATAAATCCCAATTGAAATTCAGGTGTACAATCAGACGAGAAATTCTTGTCAGACATTTTTTTTATCAGATCATAAAACCAAACAAACATCAATGTTTTTCTGATTAGTTTCAAAGACAACTGATTCCAATGTGTTTTTACATTTTCAAATCTAGCTCAGTGGTTAGAACAAGAAATGCTGATTCACAAATTAAGGGAAAGGTTATTTTTTGTGTTTTTTAGAAAACTAATCACATAGGATGTGTGTTGTGGTGCAGTGGATATTGGCTCGGAACAAGAAATCGGTAAGCCGAGTTCGAATCCCAGTTGAATTCATTGCATTCACTTACGCGCAAATACCCTTGGGAAAGGTATTAATCCGTCTCTTCCTTCCAGTTATGGGTTAAATAACAGGACAGATTGGATTCTATAGCCTTGGCTGGCAACCAGTCTACTGCAGAAAGTAATGGCAACCTACTGTGGGATAATCTTCTGCCCAGTCAGTCATGCCTCTTTCGAGACATGATCACCCAAACGTGTTTCACGTATGGCACTTAACTGACTGACTGAATCACATAGGAAAAGATTAGGTACTTGTGGGTTATCTGTTGCCGCATTTTATCTCCAACAGCTGGTTAGGATGTAAAACCACTGAGCTCGAGGAAACTGACTTCCAACATTTCAAGGTTAATTATCAATACAATTTCATTAATGCAGATACAGGAGTCCACACTAGGAATATTGAACGTTTGTGGAGATCAGCAAAGTGGAGGAAAAAGCAGCACTGAGGAATGGTACAACAATATCTTGAGACCAACCTAACCAAGTTAATGCGGAGAAAACATCTACTCAATGGAGTTGACCCATTCAACACTATCTTGAAACCAGCTATCACCACCTTCATGGCACCCAAATAATAAGATTAATGTTTGTTATTGGAAGAAATAAATATAATTTAAGAAACAAATCATATATATTTGCACATCTGTTTCTTTTGTGAAAAACTTGGAAAATTAATTTATAAAGTGGCGACAGATAACACATAAGTTAAGTACCAAAAAATGTTACAGACCTAGTCAAAGGTATATAGTCTCATGCATACTTCAAAAACCAAAAATAACTAAAGGAGATATTACTGTTATTATAGTAATTTTAACAGTAATACATTTATACTGATTTCAAGGGTCCTGAGTTTTAAAATAATCTTAAAAGTCACTAGACTGGATTATTGCTGCAAATCACAGTCACTTCCAGAGGATATGAACAATTCTAACTCTTTTCTGCACTTAAAGAACATTATTATTAATAGCAGCTTACAGAATTTGTGTCATGTGACCTTGAAATAATATAGGAATAAACCTACCAAAGTGAAAAAAAATGCAGGTAACATTAAAAAAAAATCTTTTTAGATATTTTCTTATTAAATGATGTTATTTTTTTAAAAATAAATAAAAGTTTGTTTCTATGAGTGGGTAGATTAGTGTTTAATGTTTTGTTCAAAATTGAATGTATTTATTTGGGAATGCATAAACAGAAAGATTCAAGGATTGTTGACTTAATTTTTTTAAATTTAAGCAATTCTTAATTTTATGTCAAGAAAATAGAAAAATATGTCTTTTATAATATATAATTAAATAATTACTTACTAGTTTTCTCAGTTCGTGAGCTTGTAATTGATACTATTTTTTACACTCAATTATTTCAGTGAACTTTAAATTGAATGAATGTTTCCGATCAAAATCAAGAATGGTTACCAGTTCAATCGAAATTTTCAAATGCATGGTGTTCGATTAAGCAAAACTCATCAGAAGTGACACACCTCTCTCAACATTGTTACACACAATGTTTCTTCAAAATCTTATTAGTTCACGTTTTTCCCTGGAGGGACAAGTGGGTTATTAACAACTATTTTACGAGGAAAATTATTCGCATTCTCCATTTTTTTAGTGTTTTTCTTTTTTCAAATGGGGTTGATTGTAATTGCATTTTCCTTTCATTCATTTCAACTTTTGGTCCACTGATGATGCAAATTATTTTTTGGTACAAACAAATTATAAGTGAATCTATCTTGTACCGGCAGATGCGCAATCATTTTGTTTGAATAATGAAATTTTATGGCCTGAGTTTCGTTTTTAATTGAAATTGACAATTTTGTTTCATAATTAAAACAAACGCAAATTGGAAAAAATGATATTGATTTTAACTTTTAATTTTATAACTTTAATAATTGCATGCAACCTTTAGAGCTTCTTTTTTGTGATGCTTGTTTTGTTTTCTGGTTTCAAATTTTTGTTGCTATCTTAAAGTTTAAAACTTTTATTGACCTGTGGAGGCAGGAAGACTTGAGATAAAGCAACCTTTTTCATATATTTTTTGTATTGACTTGAACACTGGTTGTTCTAAGCATGAAACTGATTTTTGTCAAGTTTTCATGCATTTTAGTTAGAGTTTTAGGAATAAAATTATAAAAATGAAAATAAAGAAGAGAATCCATAGTTCCTATTGGTAACTTGCAGATAGAAGACTACGAATTTTTGTTTTCACGAAGATTTAAATTAAAATTTTAAAAAACAAACAATAAAAGAGTATTTAATTAGTATTTCACTGCAGTATTAATTACTATATAAAATTATATTTTTAAAAATAAGACATAAAATAGTGTTTTATTTCTTTTTTCAGCTTATATATTTTTAAATTTAAAACTTTTAATTCTATTACTGCATTTTTTTAAAGTTTTAAACTTCTGAAAAAGTCATTTAAAAAAATTAAAATCGCCTTCTCTTTTTACCGGGTTTACCCGGTACCGATTTCTAAGAGGATCGTCTACGTCAGAATGTTTAAAAAAAAAGATGTCACAAAAAATTAAAAATGCTTATTATTTAGGAGCATAAGTAAATAAACTGGTCGAATATTTGTTTTTAAATGTCTTTCTTTTTTTTTTTTTTTTTAATTAAAATGAATCTGTTATTGACAAGTGGTTGGCGTAAAAAATCAATCAGCATCAGCGGGAACAGTTCACAAACACAAATGCTGACTTGTTTTTATGGACAAAAAAACCTTAACATCTGGACGTGGAGTTTTTAAAAAAATTAAGACATTTTTCCTCATATTTTAATGCAAATATTTCTTTTAATTTCCCAAGTAAATAAACCGTTGAAATATTTATTAATTTTTAAACACTATCACAAACACATTTTTTTTACGTGAAACTTAAAATAAATTAACTTGAAGACAGAAGAAATAAAAACGGAAACGACAGTCGCCATGCGTTGTCCATTTCGTAGTAAAAATAAAAAAAGGTGTTTTGAATTTTGATCATTTTGTGTTTATCATTTTAGACTCTTAGACTTAATTAAAGTTTAATTAATTAATGATGGTAAAAAAAAGGTGGTATCTTTTTCTCTCCAGCGGTCTGAAAACGGTCTTCTAATTTGTGATTAATGAAAAAATAAGTTTTTAAAATACAGTTTTTTGGATTTTTTAAAAATTCCAACCAATTAATGATACATTTTTCAAAAAAAAAATATATAAAGCAAAAATAAATTATAAAAAAAACTTTTTAACACGCTGTTTGTAAACTGATAACTTCTGCTCGTAATTATTCATTGAGAAACACCGAATTTTATGCAGTTAATAAAGAGGTCTTTTAAGTGGAAAAATCACTTTCAATCGGGAAAAGAAAGACAGAGGAGTTTTGTTTTTGCCAACTTTTATTTTCTTTTTTTGCCGAATAAACTATCCACTTGGTTGATGGCACGAAGCTAGAAATTGATATTTTTTAATTTATCTGAGCCTCCTCACAAAGGCGGGATGTGGCACAAGGACGATTTTTACTACAGTGGACAATTCCGAGCGCGTACGTTTCGGGCAAACATTCCCTGTAGACTACGTATATGGACTCCCGTCTATTTTATACAAGACACTGCCCCTCGATATAGCCTCGTCTGGGTTCATCTCTGCCCAAAGGCAGAGATCTGACAAGGTCAGAGTTTTGGTAACACTAACTAACAGTAACACTAAATTATTCCTGCCGACTCCTTTCTGGTTAAAACTTGGTCATTAAAAAAGAGTGGATATGTTTCTTCTAAGTCGTCAAGTGAGCAAGGAAGAATGTTGTTTATTTGCAATATTGTTGCAAAAAATCTACTAAATTTAAATCATTTTATTTTTTAGGACAAGATCTATGAATTTACTTGGGAAATCAGAAAATGGTAACTTTAAGAAGTAAGAAAAAGAAAGAAAGAATATTGAAGTTTTTTCGTAACAAAAAAAAAATCTTTCTAATTTGGTAAAACTTTCATGAAAAGTGTGCTGAAAATATTTAACTCCTAGAAAGTCCAAGTTTGTAATTATAATTACAGATGAATAATTTTCTAAATTTAATATAAAAATGAAGTGTTTTTCTTTTAAGTTTTTAATATTTTTCAATTCAATTTTATACTGGTCAAATTTGACATGAATTCATTTTTACTACACTAAAAAAGTAAAACATTTATGAAAACCATTTTGGATAATAATATTTACTTCAAGTCTCTTCACTTACCAGTAGTAAATGGACTGTAAGTGATGGCATTTTCAGTCTAACGTGACAAATTACCAAAGAGAGATTATTGATTATTACTTCGATAAGAAATCCTCATGCATGAAGGTTTTAAGAATTTTTGCAAAATAATACTATTTTCAAATTTTCTTTATGTTCTGTAGTATTGTAAATTTAATTCTCCGCAAACATAAGAGAATTTAAAGAAATCCTTTAAAAATTATTATATACACACACTATTCCGGGAAGCTGTATTACTCTTCCTTCTTTTATTTGTATTTAATTTGAGTGTTGAAATTCCTCATACGATGACTAAAAAACAAAACATCAGTTTCTGCGAAGAATGTAAACCATTTTTCATTCACTTTCCTAAATTCTGAATTTGTCACACACCGTAAAGAACGAACTAAAAACCAAAGTCCTAAAAGTAAAACCCACATCGAAATATGAAACATTTTAAAATAACAATATGAAGTTCATCATGAACCACTTGTAAACTACAAGTGACGAATATAAATAAGAAAGGTTTATTACTGGACAAGATTTATTTGTGGACACAATGCTTGAGTATCGAAACAGAAACATGTGGCAAGTGTTGAGACAATTTTTACAATCTTTCTTTACTCACATTGACTCATTTAAAAACTATATCAGATTCCGACTAATTTCATGTGTATTTAAAAATATTTTCATCAAGTATGGTTTGTTTTAAAATACAATTTATTGTACATTCACCGAAAAATACAGATTAAAAATGAAGACGTATTTTCTTGTTTTTCTTTTTACAAGCTATCAAAAAGGAAAATGCAAAAATAGTTTTCTTTTCTCAGGGAAGAAGCTGTTGTTGCCTTTTTTGTGCTTAAATTATTTTTAAAGAGAAAAATAATTTGTTAAAAACATTTTTCGTGTAAAAAAACAAACAAAAAAAAACGAGTCATTTTTTTTTATAAAGTTACTTTTCAAGTTCATGAATTTCCTTTTTGTTTGTTGTTGAATATGTTTATTGTGTACTCAACTTTTCTTTATCAATAACAAACTCACTCACATGATAAAGTAATTTGAGTGATAAGCAATAATGTCATTAAGTAAGAGGGAGGTATAAGGCAAAAAAAACCCCTTTCTTCCGCTTTCTCATCCGTCGGCAACTAAAGAAATCTACTGTTAAAATAAAAACGAAAACAACCTCAGTTTTTTTTTTTTCGTTACTCAGTTACTCACTCATTGCTGACTTGAGTTTGTTTTATTTTTTAACTTACTTGACAAAAAAGAATTTAAAAGACAATCACAATCTTGTCAATGGGCATCATACATACATACAACTTAACAATAACATTTAATTTTAAAATGTGCATAATCAATTTTTTAATTGCTTGCACAAAAAGTAATCTGACAGTAGCCGGAATGATGCTGACATGCATTCAAATTCTTCTCTCGAGCACGTTTCGACTTAACCATATTGCTTCGACTGTAGTAGTTTCATGATGAAACACACACGATACATACATGTATCAGATTTAGTGTTGCATTGTCAATTAATGAAAACTGCGATTATCTTTTCGTTTTTCTCAACGAATACAAATACTAAAAAAGGAAATTAATTAAAGATGGCTAAGGTTTCGTGATAAATACACACCTTAATTTTTGCAAAAATCCATTTCTTTAACACATGGCCATGTATTGAGAAGTCATTTCAAAAATATTGGAAAATAAAAAATAGATTACACAGCGCGCAAATTTACTTTATGCTTCTTACTACACTCATCACATGAATAAAAAAAATGAATTTATTACTTACTATCTTAAAAAATTGGAAGTAGATATAGAAACGAAGTAGTAGTAGACTTTTTTTTTAATTTCTTAGCTTTTTTCTTGATAATTAAAAATAAACAAGTCATTTTTTGTTGTATCAATATTATTCGTAAAAATCAAGTATAGAAAAGTAATAAGGTATGTGTACGCTTAACAGGTGCATGAAAAGCAGCGTGTATTTTAATTGAACTGAACATTTCGTTGATTTGAAAAATGACACTTGAAGTTGTACCAACATCAGCAGGTCACATGGTCAGTCAATGTCCTTGGCGTTTTTTGATTGGTCGATTAATATTGTTTTGGCCCTTTTTTGGACAGGTCACATGATTACTAAAATGTCCTGATTGGTTGATTGGTATTGTTAATGGCGTTAGAATGATGTATTCTCACATTTACGCTTGCCTCATCATGTTTTCCGACCAGTTTCTAGGCGGGATCGATCTCGGCACCGCCTGACGTTTGGACTGACCACTCTTCCAATGGGCATACAAATCAGAGACCATGTGAACCAGAGTTCGAAGAGATGACATTAAGGTTTTTATTGAATAAACCTGTGGCATGCTACAGGTGGGGGACGACCAAGGGTTCTTTTTATCTTATTTATTTATTTTTTTTATTTTATTTTTGTTAATGATAAAGAGATTACTTACCTGGTCATCATTTTCGTTGAGTTCGTCAGAATCCGAATTTTCCGAAGGTAAATTTCCAGATTGATTTGGTTGGTTTGTAGGGGAGTGCCTACTTGTTTTGGGCGAACTGGCAATTGGGGAATTTGAGTCGTCCGTCTGGTCCCGACAGTAACCTGCCCGGGAACCTCGGATACTCGAAGTGCAACCCATCACCGCCGAATTATGTATCTAAGTCCGATGATAATAATACTGAGTGTTGATAAAGCCACTGTTCACTTTTTTTGTTCTTTTCTTTTTAATCACTTTTTAAAAAAATCAAACAGCGAGTAATCAGGTGTTTTACACCGTGTTTTTTCTATAGAGAGACTCTTCCCTTTCTCTATAATTTATTTTCTTTTTACAATAGTTTTTATTCTTTTTTTTAAGTTGTAGTAAACCCCCTCGTTTCCTAAAAGACGGTGTCTTTTTTTGCTCTTTGAGACTAGGCTTTTTTTTATTTTGTAAGGAGTTTACCTTATCTCTTTCTTTCTCTCTCTCTCTCTCTCTCTCTCTCTCTCTCTCTCTCTCTCTCTTATACGCCTTTATCACTTTTTTTTTTTTTTTTTTTTTCAAAACTTTGTATTTTGAAAGTTTTATTCCATGATTGTGCTGATCACGGTGCCGTGTACAGACTGTATTGTCTCGTCGTCGGCGGCGGTTGGACCACCGAAGTTCGGTGTGGTGTGTATGTGACGAGGGATTCAACAACTATCGTTTACCAATAGTAGTAGTAGTGGTAGTAGTTGTAGTAATGCTCGAATAACTACTACTATTACTACTACTACACTCCGTCGTAGTAAGTAGAAGTAATAATAGTAGTTGAACTAATATTGTTAAGTAGAAGTAGATTAGTAGTAGTAAAACAGAAGCAAGCAGCCCTGTCCACTGGCAATAGTAAACGTAGTAAGTCCGAAAAAGAATATGCACTTACTCCCCCAATACTTCCACCTTTTTGGTAATACTAGTTGTACTACTTAATGTTGTATGGATGCGTAAGTAAGCATGATAATTCGTCCCTTGCATTTTTCTGTCATTCTACTTTTAAACTGGCTTGTAAGCTGACTTGACGACGAAGATATCTTCTTCCTATCTCTCTTTTTTTCTTTAAAGTTTTTTTCTGTTTTCTTCTTTTTCTCAATTCTTCTTTTCTTTTTTACTTGTTCGATTTTAGTTAATTCTCTACTCTTTTCATAACTTACTTACCCTTTTTTTTTTCACTTTTATTTTTATTTTGCATTTTTTTGACTTGATATTTTTTGTTAATTTCTTTTTTTTTCTTTTTCAGAAAAAAAGTCTTTTTTTTTTTAATTATTGTTTATTTTCTCATCTTATTCGTTCTTACACGCAACAGATGTTACAATAAACACAAGAACTTTGTTTTTAGTTTCTTTTTTACTGAGTGGAAACAATATTTGTACTTTTTTTTAGTATAGTGTAAATTCAATAATTCCTTGATTTTTTTTTTTTTAATTACACAACTCTTTCTTTATTTTCTTGCAGTTGCATGAATGATTTTTTTTTCAAAATATGTCTATCATAATTCAAATATTAAAAAGCGATAAAATCGTACATTAAATGATAAACTACTTTGAACTGCGTGAATTGTACGTGGGAGTTGAGAAAGGTTCATACGAGAAAGATTGAGATGTGTAATTGTTTGATTTTTAAAAAAAATAATGAAGAAATGTGTACTGTACCGTAAAAGACTAGTAAAAGAAAGACTAAAGAGTATGTGTCTGCTGTGTACTGTGGTGAATCTTATTTACATTCATTTAGGCATGTCTTTTCAACTGTTTTATTTTTCATATTTGCGTGCACGCGTATTTTTCTCTATAGATAATCTTTTTCAAAACCTGTTCTTTATAATCGATTGTCCAGGGAGAAAAGTGTTTGTTCACGTTTTAATCCAAATGTGCTTGTGTTTCTCTTTTTCTTAGTGTTTGTAGTTTGTTTATAATGCAAATTCCATGTGTTAGTGTATAAAATCGTCAGTACGTGTGACTTTTACAATATCGCGTGCCCTACCCGAGTGTGTATCAGTTCCTGAATGAATTGTCTTATCTGTTTCTCTGTTGATTGCGGTGTGTTGTTCAACTTCTCGTTTGTTATTTAAGTGAACGACTAAAAAGTTTACATCGACTAAAAAATCATCGATTGAATTCTGTTCATGAACAAGAAATTTGGATGATCTGATCTTGAGATATGCCGGTTACAGGAGTTAATACTCTTCTTAAGTTAAGTGTAAGCAGTTATGGGATTTTTAAAATAGCCTGTCGTTAGCAAAACCATAAAACGAAACAAAATTCACAACAATAGAAATGAGTACTCTATACTTGTGGCCTTGTGCTAAAGCTAATTCAAACAGTAAACAATTAACTAAAGAAACAATAACAACAGTAACAACAGTAGACATTATTAAATGTTAAAGAAATAATAAAACGTTTTAAAGATTTGAAAATATAGGAACTGTCACTTTTTTCCCTTCTTCTTCCTTTGCTTTCTTTTCAATTGTTCTTCCTTTTTCTTCCGATTGGAGCCTGAAAGATAGTCGTGTTATATTTCTCATTTACAATACATTATTGTTTGTTGTTTTTTAGTTGTTTCACTTTTGTTGTTGTTGTTGTTTTGTGGCATCAAAATTGTTTTTCTTTAACGCACGCCACACGTTGGTGGTCTGCAGTTAGAAACAGTTAGTATGACTTTATTTTTCCTTAATTTTCCGTTTAAATATTCCAAAACGCTAAAAAAAAATTCTTTATTAACTTTTTTTATGTTATTTCAGTTTTGATTGTTTTAATTGCATTCTATTTCGAAAAAAAAAGAGTGGAATTATTTGTTGAACTGTAAAAAACACCAGACGAAGAAGGAAGAGAAGCGATTAGGTTTTCCCGAGAGATCAAAAAGAGATTAATTAGTTCATCATTTTTACTAAAATAAATCCAAAGATAATGAATGAGTGAATGACATTTTAACAAAAGATTCCGCTGTTTATTTGAGCTAAAACAAAAAAAACAAAATTGGTTTCTCAAAACATGTTGCAATTTCTATATTTTCAATTTTCCTATTTATCATTTTTAATTCTTTGTTTTTGTTTGCCTTTTAAAATGTGAACTAATATTAACTTGAAGACAGACAACACGACAGCAAGGGATCGTTTACAATTGATTGATTGATGATTAATGTCGCTACAAAGAACCAGAGTAGCTGAAAATGAAGTCACATTTTAATTACCAGTGTTATTTTAATATCATTTTCTATTTTTTAATCGTTAATTTTGCTATGTGCACATTCACGATTTCAATTTAATAAGCCTGAAAGGCTTAGAGTTACTTTAAAAATAAAACAATGAAGTTGATCA
The DNA here is from genome assembly GCA_037127315.1 of Ascarosepion bandense. Lineage (NCBI taxonomy): Eukaryota > Metazoa > Mollusca > Cephalopoda > Sepiida > Sepiidae > Ascarosepion > Ascarosepion bandense. The sequence goes on from JBBBDQ010000478.1 coordinate 649,862, forward strand.
TTTTTCATCATAACAATTTTAATTTTATCAATTATTTTTTCTTAAGTATTTTCTTTCAGAACGTTATTTTTTTTCTTTTAGCTAGATTCATTAAATAGATGTTGTTGCCAATTATAATGCATTTTCTATTCTTCCTTTACTCTTCGTAGTAGTAAATGACCATTGCTCAGGGAGCAGGTAGCATCCCTGTCAGTGTCATCTTCCCTTAAATTAAAAAGAATGTCAACCTTTACACACGCACACTTACAATGTGACTGCATGGTTAGGTTACCATGGAAACATTTCATTACCTTTTTCAATATTGTTAATCTTTACGTCTAACATTGTAAAATAAATAACACACTTTGAGACGTCGTGAAGGAAAAAATGAGATTGCGATATGAAATCTTTGATATTCGAATTATTGACAAGTTAAATTTAAATTAAATACAGAAAGAAATAAGACCCTTTCTACGGGCGGTCAGTCTATAAGAGAATCAGCGTCGATAAGTCACTTCTTTGTTAACCTACATAAATAAATAAATTTACCCTGAGTTGAAAATCAAAAATAAATTATATAAATAATTCAATATTTCATTTGACAGAAATTCGTAATTGTTTCTCGTTTCTGCATAAAACCGAAATTCTCTGGGGAACTTATCTGCTTTTTCAAGGAATTAGATTCCAAGAATCAACGTGAATTGCATACCAACTTTAAGTTGTTCACATGGCTTTTACCACGAAAGGGGCGTTATGCAGTCGGAAGATGACTGGCGTTAGGATGAACTGCAAAGAAAAATTCATGCCTTTTAGAGAGCATTACTGCAAAAACCACACGGTGATGTCCTGCGCAGTCGCCAAGAAAGCCAACAGAGATATTTTTTTAGTCATTTGACTTGAAGAAAAATAAACAACACTAACTAATAGTCATTAAAACTAATATGGATACCTCGACTTCAATGGCTAGCAAGTTTGTTTCGCTAGAACAATAACAACTAAATATTTAAGTTCGATATTCACTGAGTGCTCCGTACTTTTGGTCTTGTGTCACATCCAAACGCTTAGAAAAATCATAATTAAAAGTAGTATGAATGTATGTGTTTTTTTTTTAACAAGATTGATAGTGTACTAACTAGTTGTATTCGGAAATCAAGTATACTTTAAACAGTTTCTCTACTATCTACAATAGCATTCACGCACCTTTTTTATAGTAGTAGAACAAAAACGAAACCCCCGTTAAAGAAAGCTTTGCCAAAAATAGCTTTTTTAATTCGACAAAGTACGCCACAAAGATTTGATAAAAATTCTCAGCAACTTACTCATATTTGGGAAAGACATTAAAGTAATCAAGAACCTCTACTGGCAGCAAACCACCTGCATACGGACAGGAAACGAGTTCAGAGCAGATATAGAAAGAGGTGTATGACAACGATGTGTCTTTTCACCGGAACTATTCAATTTATACAGCAAGACAATTCTGAGAGTAGTAGAAGTCCTGCCAGGATTCGCCATTGGCAGCCAATATAAGATACGCAAATCATACAATGCTGGTAGCAGGCATAAAAAGGATACTACAAGACCTCCTACAGAAGGTAGCAAAAAAAAAAAAAAAAAAAAAAAAAAAAAAAAAAAAAAAAAAAAAAAAAAGAAAAGAAAAGGAAAGGACTAAACATAAACTGCAAGAAATCTGAATGCATGGCCATCAGTAAAAAGAGGAGCCCAAAATGCCAACTACAAGTCAGGGATACTGAAATCAACCAGGTACAGAAATTTAAATACCTTGGAAGTGTTCTAACAAGGTAATCTTCAGTTTTTGATTATATTTCCTTGTATGCGCACAGATGTTCTCTTATATGGATTTAATGCATCCAAAAATTAAGCAAAAACTGTTAATTCCGAACGTTTTCGGCTAGACTATCAAAGATATTGGTTATATAACTAGTACCCTATGTCTTGTTCAACGAGATATACATAGTAATCCGCAGACAGATCTGTTTCTCATCAGTACGGTTAGATATCCGATTGCTTTTACCCAGGATTGAAACTCGACCGGAGTGGCGTCAGTCGGCGATTCTACCTCTGAGCTATGGGCGATCGGTAGAAGGTGGACGATTTTTATCGTGTGATACGATGTATACATGCGCCAGTAGTTAGTGTTTTAATTCATTAGTGAATGAACGATGCGTAGATAGAGTAGCTACTGTTTTTTTAAAGCCTACCATTCTTCCAGAGTGCTCAATCAGGGTGTGAGAGCGTAAATAGTCATCCGCAGACAGATCTGTTTTGCTGTATCACAGCTCATCAGTGCGGTGTATATATATACGAAAAGGAAACTACATTACATATCAATTCGCATTTAATCTTCTTCTGAATCTACGCAATTGATCCAGCGTCTTTTCCATTGATGGTAGCTCTTGGATATCCCCGACGTATTGAGATCATTTTTCTTTCAAGGAGGATCTAATTTTTAAACAGAAAAAAGTCGCAAGATGTTAGATCTGGAGAATATGGTGGTTGTCAGGCCTGGGGAATGTTGTTATTCATCAAAAACTGTTGCACACTCTACGTAATTTCATTCATTTTCAAACACTGCTATAAACAATGAAAATGAGCGAGAAGATTATAACTTGGCAATGATTGGGCAGCAGAGTTCCAAGTCAATTTTTGCCAAGCGGCTTCACTTTGCTTGCTTTAGATCCGTTACCATAGCAACAGACTCGATACTTTGTGATTAGACTTCGTTTATAAAATTTCCTCTTGTATAAATCAACAACAAAATAAAATTTCCCCCGCGATTGACAAGTTCCAGTAGATTTTCGAAAGTGCTCAATATCTAGTTTATAGTGAAATATTCGTAAATATTATCTTAAAACCAAATTAACCTAAAGATCTGTGGTGTGAAACTGCGATAGGTTGTTATATCTTTTTAAGATAATATTTACGTGTGTGTGTGTGTGTGTGTGGAAATTTCAGATAGAGTATATGTAAAAGGACAATATGAAAACAAAAGAAAAGCTCTTCTTAACTGAAGCGTTTCGTCCTCCGAGGTATTTGTCTTGATAAGGTCTATCGGATGACGAAACACGTCGGCTAAGAAGATTTTTCCGTTTGTCATATATATACGGCAATTTATCAATCGCATTATATATATATATATATATATATAATGCGATTGATAAATTGCCGTCTAGCTTATGCAAAAATGAAAATATCTCATTTTAACAGATATATTTACCAACATTGCACACAAATATCTTGAAATATTAAATAGTAAGTTTATTCAATAAAATCTCAATTAGCTTCAATCCCGGCTTACAGACGACTTCAGGATCTCCAGCAACTCTTCTGGATGGTCTCCTTGTTTAAATTGGTGAATGCTGCCATAATCCTTGCCTTCAATTCATCTTTGGTGTTACAAGAAGTTTTGTTCGTCTCTTGCTTAAGCAGTACAACAAGTCGTTTCTAAATTTATGGCTGAGAGAATTGCGTCATGGTGTCCTTTTTCTCACAAACAATGCGCAACTGACTCTACTATACTGTGCAGTAGACGAAAAATACTCATTTTGCTCATTGCACTTTGAATGTATATATATATATATATATATATATATATATATATATATATATATGAGGAAAATAATATTAAAAAAATTATATATTAAGAACAATTTTAGGCGGAAGAAACAATGACAAAAAATGAGGGAAATCTGTGTCAGTGTGTGACGCGTTTCATCATTGAGTCCAATGAAGCCCTAAAAGGTCGAAATGCGTCATACGAAAATATTTGTCATAGAGTTCCCCCCCCCTCCAATTGCTATCTATCTATCTATCTATCTATCTATCTATCTATCTATCTATCTATCTATCCACACATTTTACAAAAATTATGTATTTCATACTATTTTTAATATTTATTGCCAAGTGGATAATTCTAAATGAAGATAGAATGGTTCTTTTGTTATAACTTTGTAAAATTTTACAAGGCAGCCAGGAAACCTTTGCTTCGGCCAGCCAATAAGAAGAACAGACTAGCATGGGGAAGAGAGCACAAAACCTGGGCACCAGAACAGTTCATTTGATGCACATGTTATTGTGCAGTATTGACAAAAGAACCATTCTATTTTCATCTAGAACTATCCACTTGGCAATAAATACTAAAATTAATATGAAATACATTTTTTTAAAACTGGCATGGCTTAATAATTATGGCCGGTAGTGTATATATATATATGTATATATATATATATATATATATATTTTAATCGTATCACCCCGAGCAAGGCGGTAACGCCACTGATGTGCAGGGGGCTACGTAATAGTGAAAAGATTGGAAAAGAGAAAGCCGAAAACCACACCCTAAACAGGGAACAAGGGATGAGCCTCTTAACATGTTCAATAGACGTGGGTGGAGTGTGAACCGGGCGATAGATAGATCTATCTACTCCAATTGAAAATATATATAAAGAGAGAGTGTGACGTTGGGATAATGCTTAGTGCCAAGATTGTTGTTTTTTCAGTGGTTTACTGATAAAAAAATATTTTAGCAAGCAAGTTTTTTGTCGTAAAGTGCTCGATATCGAGATAGAACGTTAATAGGATTAAAGTGGAGAAGTTTATCACTTAACTGACCAGAGTCATGCCCACTTCGAAGTTTCGTGAAGACACCGTTATGATGTCCTCACTCGTCAGGACTTAATTTCAACTTGCTGCTGTGTTCCGGTTTTATTCTTATTTATATGGAGCTTAGCGTAATTTAATATTTTGGTATATGAGTGTTTCTACTGGTGGTTGCTTGCTTTTGATTGTTTTTGTTGTGTTGACTTCTTTTAATGTTGTAATTATTATTTGCAGGTGGTTAAATTTATTTTATTGTATTTTCTTATGCATATGGTTGATTTCCATTCACTCGCGTTGAAAGGAAATTAACACAATAAAAAGAAATTTTTGATTTGTTGGAAAACTATCCAGGCATTTAATTAAAAAGAACAAAAGTAGTCTACATTAGGGTTATGGCACTTTAATCTAATCAAATTACTGCCTCGGAGTCTCATAATGTCCTGTCCGCTTTTGAACATTTTACAATTGCTCTTTTGTGATTGAGTTCCCTAGACCTACCGCCAAGGTGTGTGTATATGTGAAGAGGTGTGTTCATAATTTATTTATCACCCTCCCCATGAAAATTATATGAATTTTACCGTTCCAGTTCTTACTTGCAGCCACCATAACTTAAAAGCCATCCCTTTTTTTCAAAACAACTTTGGCGACGATCCTGGCACGGTCCTTACTCTCTTCCATAGTGTTTCAGTGGCGATTTTAGGTTTGTAAAATCCAGCAGTTTCAAGGGCTCATATTTGGACTGTGGGAAGACCTGATAAACCTTTAGTGTTGTGATGTTTTAGTGAAAAAAAAAGACCCAACACAAAAACGCTGTATGAGATTTTTTTTTTTTTAATCATATCACCCCGAGCAAGGCGGTAACGCCACTGAAGCGCAGGGGGCTACGTAGGAGTGAAAAGATTGGAAAAGAGAAAGCCGGAGACCACATCCTAAACATGGAACAAGGGATGAGCCTCTTAACCTGTTCAATAGACGTGGGTGGAGTGTGAACCGGGCGATAGTTTAGTCTATCTACTCCAATTGAAAAAAAAAAAAAGAAATGAGTGAAAAGATTGGAAAAGAGAAACCCGGAGACCACATCCTAAACAAGGAACGAGCCTCTTCACCTGTTCAATAGACGTTGGTGGAGTGTGAACCGGGCGATATGAGGAATTTATTAACCCCGTCATTCCTAATACGACGGTAACAGTACAAAATCTTCTTATTCAAAAGTGTCTCACTGTCGAGTAACCCTATTGGAGAATGTCTGTTCCCGCATGCGCAGTAACCAACTCTGATCGGTTGCCAAGTTACATCAACGCAGCGCAAGATGTTCTCGGGATATTCAAAATGGCTGCTCGCGTTACGCACAGACTGTATACATATATATTATATACACCTCAACGTTATCAGTAAATAATAAGAAAATATCTTCTGTTCATAAATAAGAAGCATGAAGCCTAAAAATAATGTTATAACGTAACTGCTTATGCAACCGATTATATCAAAAGTAGGATTTATAATACGTTAAATCTAAACCTTACATATACACGGGCACGTGTCACGGCACATTCTGGCAGTAAAAGAATATAGGAACAAGAATTACTGCCGTATTTTAGTGCCATTCACATCGGTACCCATTATACCTGGGCCAGCGGGTGATTTTGATGATTAAATGCAAATTTTGCATTTATTTTCTTCGTCTAAAATTAAGAGATTTTACGATTCTATATGGTGAATATTGCCAATCAGAAAGGAGTGTTAGTGGTCAAGAATTAAGCTAAATGTTACCAACAGGACTTGACTCTTATTCAAAGAGTGTGTGTGTGTGTTTTTTTTTTGTTTTGTTTTTTTATAGAAGTGAGTTGTAATTTATTTTACTATAGAAATGCATCGCATACAAGAAATACAAGTTTTATCAGTTGTTAGGAATTAAGTCAAGCGTGACTAGCAAAATAAGGATTTCCCATGTATGTTTAAATATTTGAAATTATTCATTTCTTCTGTTAAGTATTAAAAATAAGGTCAAGTGATTATCTATCTTTCTAGTAAAGTATTAAGAGACAGGAAACTTTCACTAGAAACAAAGAAGAGAGTACTGAATTGCTATGTGGTGTCAGTTCTTCAATATTGCAATGGATGTTAGACAATATCATCAAAGATGCAGGAAAAAACTTGAAGCAACTGAAATGTGGTTCTACAGAAGGATGCTGCGGATATCATGGACCAAGCATGATGAAGTTTTGGAAAGGATGGAAACGAAAAGGAAATTAATATTGAGCATCAAGAAGAGACAATGTTCCTGGGATATGCAATGAGGAAGGAGGGCTTGGAGAACCTGATACTAACAGGCCATATAGAGGGAAAACAGACAGTGGAAAGCAGCGGATAACATATTTGAAGGGCCCGAGCAGGTGGATGACAGAACGGGAGCTGAGTGGTGTTACAGGAGAAAGTGTGCTAAAAGCCACCAGGAATAGGGAGACGTGGAAGGCCATGATTGCCTACGTTCTGAAAGGACAAGGCACATAGAAAAAAAAAATATATATATATCCGAGTGAATACAGAACGAAGAAAAAAGTTTTTACAACGTCCAAAACATTCATTTAAAACAGTGCTCGATGTATAATAGATAGAGCTGTGAATATCTATTATAAATTATATTTTAGAACATGTACAGAATTTTTTTATATATCCACTACAAATAGTACATTTGTTTCGACATTGAAACTACCGCCTGATGAGACATTGTAGTTTCAATGTCAAAACAAATTTGCTATTTGTAGTGGATATATAAAAAAAATTCTGTACATGTTCTAAAATATAATTTATATATATATATATATATATATATATATATATATATATATATATATATATATGGCCTGAAGATTGCGTTTAGGCCTGAAACAGACTGTCGTCGTTACCCACACACACTCACACACACACATATATGTACATATAAGAAAAACAAATTTGGAAAAATTAAAAAAGGTCGGGTAAAACTTGACATCCTGTTTTTCTAAATACATTTTTATCTGAAAAATATCAATGTATCCGTCTCGTTTTATCCCACCTTTTTTTGCTGGCTTTCCCTCATGTCTGCCAATCCAACACACTTTTTCCTTCTTCTTCCTTCCTTTCCTCTTTCTCCTTTTTTATTTTTTCCACTGTTTCTTTTTCTTTCTTCCTTTTTTTTGCGCCACCCCAACTTCCGTTGTTTTTACACACAACATACTCAAGAAATAATTGTAATCTATCATATTGATTACGATCGCCGACGATACGGGGTTAGTTTCAATCTTTGAAATGGCTATGCGATCTCGGGAGTTTTGACATGTTTTATATATATCTATATATATATATATATATATATATATATATATATAGAGAGAGAGAGAGAGAATTAATACAATTATAAATATTGCAGTTTTCATTGGTGCTTGTGTTGATTTTTTCTTATGTATGTGTATATATGTAAGGAAATAATTGGTTATTTTTAATCCAACATAATTTTTTAAGATTCCAAACGTTAATTTTAATGGATGCCATAAAGTTTGAGTAAAAGACTCGTTTATTAAATAGTATAATAAAGTTTACGACTCTGGTAAAGAATATGTAGTTATCAGAATTCCTCGGTGTGTTCTTTGCGGAGTTATCAAATATGTAGAGATGAGGATTCTTCTGCATGTTCTTTGAGAGGTCACCACTAAAGTAGGGAGCTCGACCATATTTATTAAATTGACCCTGTGCGAAAAATAATCGAACTCGCCACAATATAAAATTATCAGAAGTTTGAGAGATATAAAACTGTCTCGTTTATATGAATAAATGGAAATTTATTTATCGAAAAATATAACATCAAATTGTATGTTAAATTATTAACTGTGAAAATGATCTAAGAGGAATAGTAGTAAAGAGTTTAAAGAATTAAGAGTTCGTTCGTTTTAGCGAAATGTGAAATTTGCATAAAAAGATACCAAAAATAGTAGTAATGTTTTGTTCCTCCCTTTCTTTTGTGTTGACGATGGTTATGTAGAGAGGAAGAAGGAGATATAATGAAAACAGCACGCAAGAAAGGGAAGGAGTGTGAATACGGGTCACAGGGACCGCTGGGCCTGATCAGCAGTCGACAATTTCTGTTACATTAAGCTAGGTTGTCTGTTATCTGCCTCTTTGAGTCTCTCTCCTTGACCAACCGAAAAACGTGAAATATGTTGTTTAGTCGATTACGAGGTCAACTATATAATGTGGTCTTGGGTCAGCTCCAAACGTGAACTCATTTTTGGGCGGGAAGACAAATTGAACAAATTGAACTTTCAGTGACCCATGTCATAACATGGGTCACTGAAAGTTCAATTTGTTATTTTCTGTAAATCGCTCTCTTTTCATTGATTAATAAATATTTAACACTTGCTCGTGAATTTTTTTTTTATCTTTTTCTCAGAGCGGAGGAAATCTTTTTTTCTATTGGTCAAAAAATAGTTTTTCTTACTAGATCACGAATTAGCAAACAAAAGGAAGAAAAGAAAGTTATTTTTATTTCGTTCTCACCACAAATAAGCAGGTAGTGCTTTCGGTGAGACCTGGACGAAAGGATGTGTATTCTTTAAAATGGTAATTGAACTTTACTGGATTTTGATACTTACTGTGGTCGAGCAGTATAAAGCACGCCATATCAGACGGTGGTTTCTCCTATAAAGGGTGGGTAGCGCAGATTACAATCTTGCCGGAGAGTACATCCTCTGTATTAAGTCTCATAAATGCAAAGGTGGTGGATGTAATATACATTAAAAAACGAGACGGCTAATCAAACATGGCCATCTATTATATATATATATATATATATATATATATATATATGTGTGTGTGTGTGTGTGTGTGTGTGTGTGTTTGCGCATGCGTTCGTATATACATGTATATATATATATATATATATATATATTTGAGTATATATGTGTATACATATATATGTGTATATATATATGCATATATATATATATATATATATATATATATATATATATATATATGCAGATTTCAGTAAAAATGACAGATAAGATATTACGGTTAAGTTTTTCATGTAATTTTCCATGTGATCTAATGATTTTTATTTTCAGAACATAAATTATACAAAAATTGTCAAAATATTTTGCTTTTTCTGAGCGCGTTCGGCTATACTTTTAGCCAGTATTAAAGATGGATTGTTTTTTTACGTGTGACAGAACATGTGTAGTGTTTTATGTATGTGTAAAGTCATATTTGTGCGTTATATTCCGAACACAGTAAGCAAGTTATTGCGTGTTCTCATATATATATATATATATATATATATATATTGATTGTTTAATTACTTGGTTTCTGTTCATAAAAAGATTAGACCAGTGCACATTTGTATTAAAAAATGTTCAATAGAGTTATATTGTAGAACCTTTGAATATTTTCCATTTGTAAACGAGTTATTACGCGACCTAGGTTTCTACCATGAGTGGTGTCTCAGGCAATTTGCAATAACTGATTTTACCGTTTACCGTTTTCTTTAAGAACGCTCACGTAACGATGTTTATTATTTTTATATTTTTTTAGCGTTCACGTGGCATGGAAATTTTGAACGCGCAATTTTTCAAATTACAAGGAATTATGGCATTTTCATCCATGGTTGTATGAACCTAAGAGGTATTTTTTAGTATGGTTACACTTAGTCATAATGGACTTAAATAACATTCTGACGTCAACTTTATTTAAGTCCGTTTGTTATTTCTGCGGGTACAAGTCTCTGTTTGTATATTTCCGTCAAAGGTACCCCAGAAAAGTTATTAGCCAAATCAATCAGATAGTTCGTCTTTGCTACACAAGCAACTATAAATAAAAACAAACTCAAACAAAATCAAAACATATAAACAATAAGAAAATTATAAATGTTAAAAAATAAAAATATGAATACAAATGTGCAAATATTCACGATAATAAACAGAAACTAATAAGTAAAAATAAACATACAAATAATATAGACATGAAAAATAATATATATACAAACAGTGAAGCCCGACAAAACAGAAAATAACATAGCCACCACCAAATGAAAAATAAAAACACTCATAAGTCCACAAACACAAATATACACAAAATCACTAAACCAGGACACAGAAAATTAAATCGTCACGCAGGAAAACATAGCAATGCATTAAGAAAAGATCAAATTAATAAAAGAGAGGTCAATATAACAAAAGGGCCCAATCCAATATAAAAAAAATCTAAACAAGTACCCTTTCACGCGTACACTAAAAAAGAAAGAAACAAGCAATACAAAAAATTTAAACGCCTGCACAATAAAAATTAAAAGGAAAAGTAAATAAAAATAAAAATCAACTAATCACAAAGAAGATCACTGACACAAACATAACACCATGCTCTATATAAACACGAAAAAAACGAGACCTAACGGCAAATAGCCTTGATGAGTGAGAACATCATAACGGTGTCCACATGAAACTTCAAAGTCGACATGAATCTGTTCCGTTCAAGAGGCAAACTATTTGTACTTATCAACGCTCTATCTCCACCCCGTTATCGAGCACGTTTCGATAAAAAAAACTGCTTGCGGAAGTACATTTTATCAGTAAAACCACTTAAAAAACAGCAACCTTGGCGTTAAACATTATCATACACACACACACACACACACACACACACACACACACACACACACACATATATATATATATATATATATATTGTACTCTCCTGTCGTTTTTCGACTTACGAAGTTCATGCTGGTCAGTTCTTAGACCGAACAGCCAGACTATTAGCTCATATAAGTTACCTTTTAAAATGACCGTATACATACACTAGGTGCACAGTATGCCACAAATTTCCCAAAGTATTGTCTGCAGGTTTTGAATTCAGAGTTCGAGCCTCTATCCATTAGTCCACCGTGCTTATGTTTTATATATATATATATATATATTTAGTATATCGAGGCAGCAAGTAATTTTCTAGACATATTCTATTAAATATAAGAGACAATGAATGTCTATTATGTTTAATCATGAGCCGTTCTAAACGTCGTATTTTTGCTTTAATTTCAGTTGAAAATAAAGACAAAAATTCTCCAACATTTGGATAATTATTTATTGGTTTTCTTCTAAGCTTTCGGCTCGCATGAGCCATCTTCGAGAGGTAGTTTAAACTGAAATATTATAAAATCCACCATCACCGACGATTTTATTTTGTGTTGACATAAAACTCCGCTTGGCAACGGCAATAGTTACCAAAAATAATAAACGCAGTTCTTAAGTTTGCGATGCGGTTTTATGACGTCACACCGCGGGATAGCGCGAAATGACAACAAAACCATCTAGTCAAATGCAATGTAATATGTTATTTCCTGTTTTAAAGTTGATTTTATTGAGTGTTGGTTGTTTTGATTTGATGTACATGGCCTCCAATATCTGCAGGTTCCTCTTACTGTGTGTATGAGTAAGGATCACCGTATTGTTGACCAATATATATATATATATACACGAAAACCTACCAAACCCTATCCGGAGCAATACGCGTCCACAACACAAATATCATAGCGTCATACAGGTGAAAAACAAAACGCTAAAAATAATGGAGGCCTTATTAATAAAAACGAAAATACCAACACTCAATGACATCAACTATAAACACTCTAACAACATGCTTGTCGTGTTTAGTACATAACACATTCCACTACTCCACATCATACGTAACACCACATACATTCTGTTACACGTAGAATAACATTCATCCTCGAAAATGGTTAAAAGTATAGCCGAAAGCTCTCGGATAAACAAGACATTTGGATAATTTTTATATAATTTATGTTCTCAAAAGAAAGAAAATCATAAGGTCACGTGAAAAATTACAAAAAAAAACTTAACTATCACATTTCGTCTGTCATTTTTCATGAAACCTGCATATATATATATATATATAAACATTGTAATTTTTTGAGTATTAGATTAAATGCTGTGTAATGTTTGAATTTCTAAAAGAAAAGAGAGCTCCATGCAATCAAATGAAAGTGAAGGAAAACTATCAAGTTATATTCTTCATAAAGGAAATTAGTCATTAAACAGTTATTAGGCGTTTAATATGCGTTGTGGTACAGTGGACATCGGCTCGGAACGAGAAACCGGGGAGCCGAGTTCGAATTCCAGTTGAATCCACTGTATTCACTTACGCGCAAATACCCTTGGGAAATCCATCTCTTCCTTCCAGTTATGGGTTAAATAGCAGGACAGATTGGGTTCTATAACCTTGGTCGGCAACCAGTCTACCGCAGAAAGCAATGGCAAACTACTGCCGGATAATCTTCTACCCAGTCAGTCATGTCTCTTTCAAGACATGATCGCCCAAGCGTGTATCACCTATTTCACTTAACTGACTGACAGTACTAATATTAAGTAAGTAAAGAAATAATCTATTACAAAGTAATATTAGAAATTCCCGAACGAAGACACCAAAAACAAACTATACCATTGATCTAGTATAGTGTGTGGTCGGTTCGACGACTTTTCATATGCCTCTTCTTTTTTATTCTGTGTACCGTCTGGACGTTGGCGACCATAGCTCAACACAATTTCCAGTCCGTTGTAGCTCATAATAACTTTTGTCTTTTTGCCGTCTTTCCTATACACTACTCCGCTATCTAAGTTTGCCAAGCGCGTTGCTTCCCTCTGGTTTGCTTACTTTCAATATGTCCTGTGAGTATCAAATTTTCCAAGCGTTCTTTCCTCATTATGTGCCCCAGAAATTTCAATTGCCTCTCTTTCTGATGTTAAGTATAAGTGTCCTTTTTCTTGCCATTGTCTCTAGAACTTCGTCGTTGTTCACATGTTCGGTCCATGGTATTCTCAGCATCTTTCTATAGAACCATATTTATGTTGCTTCAAGTTTCTTCATCCTCTAAGAGTAGATTGATCACTATTTACTGCTATACAGGGGAATTGGTACTAAATGGTACTAAATAACTGTTTAGTACTTTGTTCCAAACGATATTTTTTTGTTTCTTAATATTTTGCATTCAGTCATTTTGCAATTAATGTTTCGCCATTTCTTCTCGCTTTCATTCACAAATCTCTGTAAGAGTTCTTGTAGTTTTTTTTTACTTCTGCTATCAACACTGTGTCATCTGCATATTCTATATTGTTAAAATTGTGGTTTCCAATAATAAATCCTGGGAAGACTTCTAATTATCTCAGAATCGCCTCGCTGTATAGGTTGAAACGATCTGGCGGTTCACGAATCCTTACACATTTTCTGGTGTTTTTCTCACCCAGAACCCATTGAAAAATATGTATTCGACCCAAATCATGGTCGACAAAAGCCTAACAAAGCCTTTCAAGGATCTTACAAGTAGTCATATCGAAACTCACGCAAGATTTTATGAAATCTGTTAGCCATCGTAAAGATCACAGAGCTGTTCCAATGCCACGTTTGTAAAATTTCATGTATGGAACGGGAAGACCACTGAGTTAAAAATAGACAAACGATTATTCCTTTATTTAGAAAGCTATCCACCCGGGACATCTTTATTTCAACTACTTTTATTAAATATTCAGGAAATGTGCTTCATGCTTTTAATTTAAGTTACGAGCGTTACGTTAATGGAAATTAATAAAAATAAAAAAATGATAATTATAAATTCTCATAGCCACCACTTTTATTTGAATCACTCAAGTATAAATAGCACGAAGTCTTTGGCTGAGTAACTCACTAGATTGATTAAAAATGAACGTTATGTGCACCGAATGGAACAACTAGAGCAGGTAGAGACCGGGAACTTACCGATATCACCCGTAAGCAGGACGGGTGCAAGAATCTCCTGACCCCGCCGAATCATTGATACAACCCCACCTCCAGCTATGATACGGACCCCCACTCTATTATATGTTAATTTTCATGAGGTAGAATTCATATCTTATTGTCACCTAATTATGTACAATAATGAGTCATATATAGGTGAAAAATTAAAATGGAAAAATTGAGAATAGATACAATGTATCTAAATAAAAAATTAGAGACATGTCATATCATCCCATCTTAAATAAATCAACAATATTTTGCTATATTTTTTAGCATCAACTTGAGATTTCTCTTGTTAAAAAATTGAATAATTTTAACACGTTCCTCTTTATGAATAAAAAATAGTGAATTTTATACGGTGTTTTTCGAGACTTAGCTTGAACAAAACAAATTCACGAATTTGGACAAAATAAGATCCCAGAGTGACGTAAAAATCCGCCAGCTTTTCATCTTTTAATAGTCAATTGTGCTTATATTAATTTGTAAAACATATAAATGTAGGTAGAAAAAAAGCAATTGTTGATAAGATAGTGAGGGTCGCAAAGCATTGCTCGGTACCCCCAATCAGGCATCCTCTGGGTCAGAGGGTTCTTAAATAATATATATTCTGTCTTTGCCGTTCTAGCACTAGTAACTTAGTACTGTGCAGTATCTAATCTTTTATGCAACACTTAATGTCAGAAATCTCCTCACAGATTAAGAAGAAAATTGAACATGTGTTTCAACCAAAGAAAGTTGAGAATACCACTGACAGAACGTTTTAGTAATAAGAAAGTTTTTAAGGAGAATACGAAATACAAGGAAACCGCTGCTAACAATCAGAGATAGCTAAAATTCATGGGACATGTAATGAGGCAGAAAACCGCGGAGAATCTAACACCCATAGGGCATACTGAATGCAAGAGAACAGCAAGTAACCTACGTAATGAGTCCGAATAAACAGACGGATGAACAAGGTCCACAAAGACAGGCTGTAAATGAGCAAGAATTTCTTCAACTAGCAAAAGATAGAAGGTGGCGGAGAACTATGAGCAACCATGTCTCGAAAGGAAATAAAATAAGTTTTTCTTGGTGACTTTTTTAAAAATTCTGGTCTGAGAAACTTCCAGTTAGGCAAACGAACTGGAAAAGTTGATGAATCCAAATATAATTTACCATGCCACCAAATTCACGATTCCAAGAATTTAAATCTGTTAACTGAGGGAATTTAAACAATGATTTATGAATTTGGTGGCATTGTAATTTTTACTTCAATCTCTAGACCGGCAAGTATAGAACCAAGTTCCCTGGAAAAGGAACTAGCAATAACTGAACAGCACTAAAATGAGAACAAGCCAAGATATCCCTTAATGATCCTGTTTTCCATCCCAGGGCCAATGTACTGATTATAGAGGGATATACTGGTGACATAGGTGTTCATAGTTGGGATAAGCATGATCTTAAACAGAAAATTAGCATCTTCTATCAAGTGTCCAAGAAATGAGAATCCAGATAAACCTTTCTAAAACTGAAACTATGAGCGTCTCCGACTCCCCGTGGGTGACGAATTGTTTCTTTGTCTCTTTCCCTCTATCTGGCCTGTTAGTATCAGGTTCTTAAAGCCCTCGTTCCTCATTGCATGTCCCAGGAACTTTAGTTGTCTCTTTCTGATGCTCAATATTAATTTCCTTTTCGTTTCCATTCTTTCCAACACCTCATCATTGCTCCCATGCTCGGTCCATGATATCCGCAGCATCCTTCTGTAGAACGACATTTCAGTTGCTTCAAGTTTTTCCATCACCTTTGATGATATTGCCCAGTAATCACTGCCATATTGAAGAACTGACATCACATAGCAATCTAGTACTCTCTTCCTTGTTTCTAGTGAAAGTTTCCTGTCTCCTAATACTTTACTCAGCTTCTGGATCGCGTCCTTCGCCATGCCAATTCGCCTTCAGATCTATGTGTCGCACTTTCCGTCTTCTGTTAGAAGACTTCCCAGATATTTAAAATTTTTTACCTGCTTGATTTCAGTATCCCCCACTTGTATTTGGCATTATGGGCTGCTCTTTTTGCTGATGACCATGCATTCGGTTTTCTTGCAGTTTATTTGTAGTCCTTTTTTGTCACTCTCTTCAGCTACCTTCTGTAGGAGGTCTTCTAGTTTCTTTTCCGGGTTTGCAATCGGCACTGTATCATCTGCGTACCTTATGTTATTCAAATTGTGGCCTCCGATTACAAATTGTAGTATAACATCTAGGGTCCTCAAAATAGTCTCGCTGTACAAATTGAATAGATCCGGTGAAAAGACGCATCCTTGTTTTATGCCCCTTTGTATCTTTGTATATATCTGTCCGTATGCAGGTAGTTTGTTGCCAGTAGAGATTCTTAATTACTCTTATGTCTTTCCCAAATATGTGGAGGTTGCTGAGCATCTCCATCAATTCTTTGTGGCGTATTTTGTTGAACGCCTTTGATAATCGATAAAACGGTGTATATATCAGTTACAACAAATTATGTCTAGGTGAAAAAGAAATTGAACATTAAACAGGTTGTGCCAGAGGTAGCTTTATTTTTCAAACAGTGCCAATTGCTACGAAACCAAAACTTCAACATGAGAACTCTAGTCATATTCTTAAAATTAGCCTTGTCAAATTGAGAGTTTCATATGGATGCCATGCATGATGCCAAAACAGTTCACAGTTAAATCAACCAAATGCAGACGACAATTCTACTCCTGCAGCTTCTTTTCCCGCACTTCCCGTCTGTGGAACTCGCTTCCTTATTCTTGCTTTCCTGACGGCTACAACATCCAGGAATTTAAATGCAAGGTCAATACTCATATCTTAACCACTTGACTCTAGTTCTTTCTACACTACCCTGTATATTCTTTCGTTTCTCTCCACCTTTGCAACTGTCATCACACCTGTATTCCCATCCTTCTCTTGCTCCTTTTCTAACTAGTTCGTTTTTCTCTTTACTCTCCTCCTATCTAATCGTTTTACTCTTATGTAGCTCCTTGCACATCAGTGGCTTTACCGCCTTGCTTGGGGTAATATGATTATATATATATAATCAGCCTTGTCCTGACGATCTGGCGAGTGAAACCGCGGTCGGCTTTTGGCTCACTTTTAGATTTAGTTCGTATCTTTGCTTCTACTTTCGTACTTTCGTACCTTCGTATTGAGCTCTTTATTGTTAAGGTTTTCGTCTTGGGTTTTTTTTTCTTTCGGGCACAGCTTCTGCTTTGTTTGTTTCTTTTTTTGATTCCCCTCTACCCATTTGGTATTACCTTTACCGTTTTGTTAACAGTAGTTCTAAAACATTTTAGTCATTATTAGTGATACTGTTTTCTTGGTACGTTTTACAATAATAATAATAATAATAATAATAATAATAATATATATATATATATATATAAACTATCAGGTGTATGCACGCGCTTCCAGAGATAAATAATGATAAAAAGGCTTTGAGCGAGTAAAGTCTGAGGGTCTTGGAAAAGATCATCATGTTTTTAAACATTGTGCAACGGATCCACATAATCACAAATAAAGAACTGTACCAAAATAACTCACATCGCTTGAAGACTACTAAAAGTTGAAACAACTAAAATGGACAGCATATGTAACTTGAAGAGAAAATAATTACGTAATGAAGATGTTGCTATTTCCCACTACTCTAAATAGATTAGGAAGGAAGCCTCCATCAATACTGGAAAGAGTGTTAAAAGCTATTGGGTTTGAGAAACTTGTTTTCCTTAAATAAAAAAAGAGAATGTTTTTATAAATTTCAATCAATGCCAAACGTTTCCTTGTAGGGAAACACCTGATATTACTATTGTTAAACGAGCAATGAACGAAAACAATCTACCCTTGTAGATTTAATAAAGGGTTAAGTTTCAAGTTCCCTGAGGGTTACTCGGATTGAAAGCAAAAGGCCTCAGAGAACAACAGTTGAAATATTTTGATAATCTATCTAAACTTATTTATAAATGAAACTTTGTCTGTGTGTGTGTCCGTCTGTCTGTCTGTGTATCCGTAACCTATAGACTCCGTAACGGCTGAACCGATTTTCTTGAAAATTTACAGAGTTGTACTATAAGCGTCTGCGAGTGTTCTTAGCTAGGTTTTGAGTTGAGGTACCCCCGATAAATATGGAAATTCAATAATCGAAAAAATCGGTTTATAGAAGGAGTGATCCAATTTTAATCAAATTTGATACACTCATAGACAAAGACATAAGAAACGATATTCAGAAGTTTCAAGGTTGCAGTTCTTACTATAGTGCAGAAAATCGATAATATATATATATATATATATATATATATATATATATATATAAAAGGCAAGATGTTTGTGTGTGTGTGTCTGTTTATCTGTCTGTATACCCTTTATACAAATCCACAATTTTTATCCGATTCTCACCAAACTTCACACAAATATTCTTTAGGCAGAGTCTGAGCTCCAAGACCATGATTAGTTTTAAAGTTTTCATTACACCCGAGCAACGCCGGGCTATACTGCTAGTAAAATATAGATGAGAACAATAGTCAGACTATAAAAAAAAGTTTTATTTATTTAATAAATGGTGGTAAATTCTTTTTTTCGCCTCGCCTTACATGTCTGGAGATATTTCGTTTAGTTATTTTTTAGTCACTGCTCAGTTATTGTTCACTCTTTTTTCACTGGCTTTAAGTTTGCACTACCCGACGCAGGGATCGAACTCGTAATTATTATATCATGAAATTCTCGAACAATCGCTTTAATCTTCTAGGATTAAAGGCGAATGAACAGACAATAGCTGGTTAAATACCGGTAAATGAGTAAATTGTCCCTCTGTAATCTATCTTTTAATCTGATTCTGCTCCAGAATATTATGCCAAAGTGCTGGAGATTCTACGTCTCTTGTCTTAAGAGAAATATATTCACTTCGGAGACTTTTGTAGTTATTAAACGAACCATTGTCAAACATCAACCAATGACTTGATATCTCATAGAAATTTCTTTCTACTTTCTGTGAGTTGATATCGCGGGCTACTTTCTTTTAACATTCTATAAATTTGTGGTGATTAGTAGTAAAGTGCATTGAAATACACCCTTTCCTCTTTACTAATAAATTGACAGAGAAACGCTCTCTTTTTCCCTCTACACATACATCCTTTTTCTTCTGTTTTAATTTTTCATATTTCTGGTAACCTAGATATAATCCGAACATAGCTGAATTGGTCAACTGACGTTATGTGAAAGTCAACCAATAGGTAACGCTTCTGCCAAAATCAAAACAAACGTGTAGGCGTTAAGTAAATATAAAAGGAACAGCGAACACGTACATAGTTTCTCTTTTCCTCTTTAGTTGGTCTACAGCTTGCACACAAATGCGTGTATGGAGTTCGCGTCAGACGCCGAGAATTCAACCAACCAGTCAAAGGAAGATGTGCCTTAAATAATATTTACAAAAAGAGTACGCAGTAAACCTAGGAATGAATTCATAGTTGAACATAGCACAAACAACAACCTGATGCTACCCTCTACCGGACACACTCATGAAAAAACTAATACGCCATATTCACATGAATATATACGGAACATAAAATCTTTTTAACCTGAACACAGCAATACATATATAATAATGAACATTCACGTATAACAAAAGATGTAACTTTATGGAGTCAACAACAGAAATAAAATGGTGGTATAGTTTACCCTTTGTTGCCTAGTGGTTACAATTGTAACAAAGTTACAGAAAGTAACCTTTGTTGCATATTGGTTACAATTGTAATCAATATGCAACAAAGGGTTAACAAAACCTGGCCTTTACTCGTTTATTACATCAACCACATATACCGTAATTTTATATCACGAACGAAATTCTTTCTACATTCTATGATTTGATATCATGGACTACTTTCTTTTTCTTTTTTCTTTTTCTGTTATTTTTTCTCAAAATCAGACAGTTGTAAAACTTTGATTTCTTTGCCCATTGCTCTAATGCACAGATACACACATAAGTGCGCATAAAATTGGAAGTATGTGTGGACTTAAAATGTAAGAACTTAAAAAATGAAAGGTCTTTGCCCTCTGTCAACAATAAACAATTGAAACTGGCCAACTGCGTAAAATATGTCTTAGTTGTAAAACCACACGGATTTGTCAGTTTCGAACGCCTCGAATTATTTATTTTGAAGCACTGACCGACTCTATGGCATTTTAACCCGTCAATATCATTCATCAGTTCCTTGTGCGCGCACAGACACACAGAGACACAGTCACATACACCCAGACTCACACGCACACACACAATCGCGCGCACATAAATACACATATAAAATTTTTTATCACACAAACTTAAATTTTACGTCGTAGAAATGCGACTCAAAGTTTTGTGTCAACCATTGAATAGTTATTCTTTGACCGCATGGTGTGTATCTATATCACCATCTTTATAGCTTGGATTCGTGAATTAAGATTTAGGAGACCGTTCAACGTTATTGGGAAAAGATATATAAATTTTTATTTATCAGGACAGTGTTAGGAAAACCAATTAATAAATTAATTTAAAACTTTAAATTTAAAATTTCAACGACACCTCTCCGTCGTACGTATGTGTAGCCACATCAAATCACTTTAGACTTTTTCAATGGTTTTTTTTCATTGATTTTCCTTATTTATTTATTTTTTAATCGTATCACCCCGAGCAAGGCGGTAATGCCACTGACGTGGAGGGGGCTACATAAGAGTAAAAAGATTAGATAGGAGGAGAGTAAAGAGAAAGACGAACCAGTTAGAAAGGAGCAAGAGAAGGATGGGAATACAGGTGTGATGACAGTTGCAAAGGTGGAGAGAAACGAAAGGATATACAGGGTAGTGTAGAAAGAACTAGAGTCAAGTGGTTAAGATATGAGTATTGACCTTGCATTTAAATTCCTGGAGGTTGTAGTCGTCAGGCAAGCAAGAATATGGAAGCGAGTTCCACAGGCGGGAAGTGCAAGAAAAGAAGCTGAAGGAGTAGAATTGTCGTCTGCATTTGGTTGATCTAACTGTGAATGGGTGAGACCCAGTTGCCAGTCTGGTTGCACGAGTATACACCTATTACAGGGGCACCAGTGACTTAAGTTCGTTGGAGCAGAAGCCATGAAAATATTTATAGAATAGACAGAGGGAAGCCACATCCCGTCGGTGGGGAAGTGACTGGAGTCGAGCCGCCAAGTCGGTACCTATCACATTACTGATTCTCCTTTGGAGCCTGTCAAGAACACTGAGATGAACAGCAGGGGCGCCTAACCGTATATGACAGCAGTTCTCCATGCACGGACGAATGGTTGATTTGTATATATACAGGATGGATTGGGGCGGAAAAAACATCCTGACCTGTGACACTGACCCAACCTTCCTAGCAGTGGATTTAGCTAATGTAATGGTTCCACTTGAGATCGGAAAAGAGGTTAAGGCCGAGGAAGCGCAGTATATTGCTCCCAGGGAGACTCGCTTGGTCCATGCTTATGGGAGACAGGAGAGGTTACCTGAGATAATTGACAGACAGCAGCTTGGTCTTAGACGCATTGAAATTTACAAGCCACTTCTTACCCCAATCTACCACAGAATGTATATCTCTCTCAAGATCAGTAGCGAGGTTATGTTTGTCCGCCACGCCGGATTTCTTACTGATGCGGGAGTAAATTGTGGTGTCATCTGCGTAGATGCCCACTTGGCACTTGATCTCGTCTGGGAGATCCTTTATGAAAATAAGGAAGAGCGTTGGGCCTGGACCTGACGAAGCGGAAGCCATACTGCCTGTCAGAGAATAGTTTCTGGGCAGTAAGATGAACTATTTCAACATTAATAATGGTCTCAAATACTTTCCCGAAAATTGGTAGAAGGCTGATAGGGCAATCGTTGGATGGGTCCGAGGGTTCACCAGAGTCCTTAAATACAGGAACGACAGAAGAGGACTTCCAGCATGCAAGCAGAAAGGCAGTGATTATAAAATTTAGAGAAAACAGAGGAGAGTTCAGGGCATATATATATATTAAAAAAGGATTAATTCAAAGATGTAGAATGGCCATTTCGATATGAAGATCCCCACGGGGGACAACACATCACCTCAGCAACAGAAAAATTGTTACATGGAGCTCTCTTCCTGTATCATTTTTTAATATTAAAATAAAATTTTTAATATTAATTAGGATCGGGTTTTTTGGAATTTACCTTCCTGCTTTTTTCCCTTGGATTGAAGTATCTGAATTAAAAATATATATATATATATATATATATATATATATATATATATATATATTCTGCTTAATGAACAAGGAATTACGAAGTTTTCTGTTCGGTGGGTGCCACGTCTTCTGACACCTAATCAAAAGTGCACTAAGTTGATCACATTACTGGGAAATCTGACGTTATTTAAGGTTGATCTAGCTAGTTTCCTTGAATGATTTCTAACCCTAGGTGATTGTTAGTTTCATCACTTTGAGCCAGAGACAATGAAATAATCTATGCAATGAAAACATGCCTCCTCAACTGCTCCTTAGAAGGCTTATCTAAATTAAACTCCCAGTAAAACTGACGAACGGCGACTACTTTCATCAGCACAGTGCTTCTTTGGGTTTTTTTTATACCTGCTGTGCGTGACTGTGGCTTTGAACTGGTTGATCAACCTCCTTATTCTCTTTATTTGACTCTCATTTGTACCCCAATATGAAAAAAAAACAAAAAAAACAAAAAAAAAAACACTTGGTTGGGAGCAAGTATCGTAGTGATAATGACGCTGTATTTAATGTTGAAGATTTTTTAAACAACAGGATGAACTCTATGTGATGCAAAAAGAAAGTTTCGATACCGACACTTGAAGTTGAATACGGATCTTCAAACAACAAACGTAACCGTTGAATGAATGATGCTGCTAAGATCACGTGAGCATAATATTGAGAAGTCTGAGTGTATTCTGTGTTGTGCTTTATTCCGGTGATGTGTGTTATTAAAGGGATTGTTTCTGAGTGAATTACTCGAGAGAATTATTCCGAGAGCATTACTCGAGAGAATTATTCCGAGAGCATTATTCGATGGATCTGTTTAGTACGTTGACCTTACACGAAGATACCAAAAATAACTCGCTAATAGCGAGTTATCAAAAGTTACCTTCAGGATAACGTTACGAAAACTAACGTTACAAAACACTGTTTACCTGGAAAGGTAAACAAAAATCTGTTTACCTGGAAAGAAACAAGTCAGTTAATAAGAAGAGTTGAAATTAATGTGTCGTGTCTACTAAAATATCTATTAAATATACAATTAATTTTAAACATGAGTAACATTTTCAACCAACAATTAAAACATGCCTACAAATATTTGTAAACCAATAACACGCAATAAAGTGCTTACATCATAAAACACAACAATTAAGCCGTACAATACAAAACCATAGAATACAAATCAGAAACGTTGTTTTATTAGTCATCATAATTTAGATACCGCCAAAATATCGCTCGGACGTAGTAGCAGACATACCACGTGATATTTTAAGATCAAATTAGGAATAAATAGAATAACTCAAGCCGACTTCTTAGAAAAAAAAGATATAAATATTACGAAGTCCGGCCCCATGAATGAAACTTACAAATGCCACCATGATCCACATCACTCTAGCTGCTAATATCCAAGATGCCATTCACGTTCACACACTAAAGCAACGCTCAACTCAGCATTGACCAAACTACAAAGACTGTGGCGCCACCGCCTACAGTAAGAACTAAATTCTACCTACCTTCTTTATCCACGCTACTACTACACATGTATACACATACTGACTCTTTTACACAAACACATATGTAACCACATTTCACCGTTTTCACATAGGCCCGCAATACAATTTTTGTATTCTATCCAACAACTTCACTAATAGCCCAAAACAGAACATGACTCATAAAATAAATTCATTTAACCAACTACTTGTATTCTTGTTGTATATAAAATTAATATTATTTGTTAATAATATATTTCTTTTACTCCTTCATTTTATTCTTTCAGCAATAAACTAGGTACCCCCCATTCCATTTTCAAAAAACTAAGTTTTAAATTGTATTTTTAAAAATAAAAACTTTCTTCTTGAAACTTTAATTTTAGATTAATTGAAAGCTAAAAAATTTATTATTTTTACTAAACAAAATACTCGGGTGTATTTCAAACAAAAAATATATTCATTAGAATCTAAAATGTTGATATTAAAAAAAAAATTTTTGCGGCCATTTTTGAGTGATCGACATATTTGTAAACAAAAGTTAAATCTCGGTTTTAAAAATCTTTCAAAAATAAAACATACATCTCTCACTCGTTATTTTTGGAAAATTGTCAAATTTAAAGTTAAATTAGTCTAATGTGAAACAAATATTACTTGTTTATGGCATGGAATTTGGAATAAAAGTATTTCTTAATCACAAAGGTTGACATTAAAAGTAGGCGACGACAACACCTGTTATCAATCTGGAAGTATGGTGACCAAAAGTTGACATAACCCAGTTTAACATTTCGTAAGGGGAACAGCCTTTAAAACATGTGCCCTTTTAATGATAAGTCTCTTATAAGTTTTCATAATAAAAGAAAATGTGCAGTTTAACATAATAATAAAAAAATTATTTTTAAAATCTTAATTTTAAATGATTTGTATTAAGCTTTTGAATTTTCGATTTGTAAATAAAGTCTATTTTTAATGAATTAATAACCGAAGACACCGAGTAAATGGATGAAGTTTAAAAAGTTGTTTGAAACTTTAATTAGCAAAGAAAAAAATGAAAACAATTCTTATAAAAATTCATTATTCATCGACAGTTTTTTCTTCTCTTCTCCAGAATATGATATCATTAAATTATATTATTTATAAAATCAATTAAAAGTTTATCTACATTAAAAATAACGTAGTGTTAATGCATCTTTGATTTTACTATTTGGAGTAGATTTTTGGAAAAATGGTCCCATAATTAAAAAAAAGTTACATGATTTACATTTCCCGATGAGTCCTTCATTTAACTAATAAGTAAAAAATTGGTATAGATAATGTATTTACAGAAGTTTTATACAATTAATTGGAGTGTGTGTGTGGGGTGGGGGTAATAGATCTAAAAAATATTTTTACCAGGATTTTCTAAAAATAATAATTGCATAAATAATTACATTCATTTGTGAATAAGTCCTTAAAGTTTCATTGAAATCAGACAATTAGTTGATTTTTGCAAGAATTTTCAAATTTGTCTTTCAATACCAAAAACGTCTTCCGTAATATTACATTTTGCTTAATAGTAACATTTCAAAAACATAGAGTGAGTCGCAGACAGAAAACAAAAAAAGAAATTTTAAATGAAATTTCGAACGTGTTAAAAAAGGATGGAAAAAAAAAAAAAAGAACAACGACGCGGTTTTGGAGAAGATGGACACGAAAAGGAAAGTAATACTTAACATCAGGAAAAGAAAAAAAGTTTTTGGGACATGTAATGAGAATGTGCGTTGTGGTACAGTGGATATCGGCTCGGAACGAGAAATCGGGGAGCCGAGTTCGAATTCCAGCTGAATTCATTGCATTCATTTACGCGCAAATACCCTTGGGAAAGGTATTAATCCGTCTATTCCTTCCAGTTATGGGTTAAATAACAGGACAGATTGGGTTCTATAGCCTTGGTCGGCAACCAGTCTACCGCAGAAAGCAATGGCAACCTACTGCGGGATAATCTTCTGCCCAGTCAGTCATGTCTCTTTCGAGACATGATCGCCCAATCGTGTATCACGTATGTCACTTAACTGACTGACATTAAGACATAAGATAAATATATATTATTCACTACTCGACGACACATTTTTTTACAAAAATACTTGGGAAAATCGCCCAAGCGTGCATCACGTATGGCACTTAATTGACTGAATGAGAAAAAGTCGGATGTGCGTTGTGGTGCATTGAATATCAGCTCGGAACGAGAAATCGGGGAGCCTGAATGAGAAAAAGGCTTGGAGAATCTGATGCTCACAGGACGAATAGAAGGAATGAGATTGATGGCGGAGAGGCGGTTGAGCGGTGTCACAGAAGGTGTGCTAAGAGCGACAAGGGATAGGGAAGGCCATGATCGCCTACGTCCTAAAAGAACACGGTACATAGAAGAAGAAATAATGGCAGTTTTGTAAAAGTCTGCAATCTTAGTCTCTACTTGAATTCAACGTAAGTCCTTTTTCGGTTTTTTCGGTGTTTCAAGCGCAATTATTATTACAGGAATTACTTTAAAAATTATTATTATTATTATTATTATTGTTATGTACGTACCTATGGAGAGTCATGGGTCTTAATCCTTATATAATACGTTCGACCCGATTGAGAGAGGGATGCTTCTTACTGTCTAGTAGTACTCTACTAGTAATCGTTATCTACTTCACACAGCTTGCGAGTCTTGTATTTGATGATGTTATAAATATTACTATTTATTTTCAGCTTCCGTTTTGGTTATTACACATTCAGTAATCTTTTAGGTTACAATATTTTGGCGACGAAAATTTGGTCAAATACAACATTTTGGCCGAGGAAGATATTCGTGACGAAATTTTAGTGACGAACATTTTGGCGTCAAAGGTTTCACCGACGAACATTTTGGCGACGAAGACTTTTGCTGGAGAAGATCTTTGGCCGATCTCAAGAAAAAGGTCGCCAATACAACATTTTTCTGACGAAGGTTTTGGCCGAACACAACAAAACATTCACAGATACAACATTCCACGAACAAAGTATCGGCAAAACTCACAGAAAAAAGTTACCAATATAAATTTTACGAACAAGGATTTTACTCACCAGAGATACACTGACGAAAGAAGATATAAAAAAAAAGTGCCAAAGCTACAAGGAATTTTGGCTACACGGATTTTCTAAGAATTACGTGGATATCTACCAGTTTATTGCAACATTCAATATTTATATAGCAGTATAGACCGGCGTTGCTCGGGTGTAATGAAAGCTTTAAAACTAATCCATGGTCCTGGAGCTCAGACTCTTTGGACGTTGACACGAAAGACTAAAAAGCAATAGTTGTTTCCAGTTAAAGTGAAACCGTAGACTGAAAGAATAATGAATGGGTGTAAGTCAAATTTTGATTTCCTGCTATCGATATCAAATAAGATTTTTTCGTCGTAAAGTGAATTTTGAAGGCTAAATAAATCCTCTGAGTAAATGGTATCATGGCTGAGACTAAGAACTACAATTATACCTACTTAGAGCCAAACCCGAAGCAAAAACTAAAATAAAAAGGCTGAAAAACTGATTTTGATCAGACCCGGTATCTTGCCTTATATATATATATATATATATATATATATATATATATATTACCATTTTCTGCACAATTGTAAGAAGTGCAACCTTGAAACTTCTGAATATCGTTTCTTATGTCTTTGTCTATGAGTGTATCAAATTTTATTAAAATCGGACCACTCCTTCTATAACCCGATTTTTTCGATTATCGATTTTCGATATTTATCGGGGATACCTCGACACAAAACCTAGCTAAGAACACTTGCAGGCGCTTATAGTACAACAGTGTAAATTTTCAAGAAAATCGGTTTAACCGTTTCGGAGTCTATAGGTAACGGCACACACAGACACACACACATACAAACACACAGACAAAGTTCCATTTATAAATAAGTTTACATATATATATATATATATATATATATATATATATATATACTTTTTCTAAAAAGTGAAAATAGAGTTTTAAAAAGGTTTTGCTGAAAATCTTAAAATAAACAACAAGAACATCAAAAACATTTCGAACAAAGACTCGAAAAATTCCATGAATTGTTTTTAGAACCACAACAGAAAATGTTAACAAATAACAGGAATGACGATTCAAGTGATTTCTCTCAAGATGCTTTCATAAATGCGATATCAGAATTTAATTATATTCCAGATGAAGACGTAACATTTTCGTCGTTTTTTCATAGATACAATGACCCTTACACAACGGACTGTGCAAATTGGTCCGGCCACAAAAGGTCAGACTTGTTTTAAGAAAACTAAGGCGCTGTCGAACACATGAAGTTTATGAATTATATATTACTAAAGTAACCTAGTGACCTAACGTTTAAAGAAACAGTTACTTTGTTTTCAGAAGTGTTCAGTCCAAAATCCATAAAAAATGGAAATGTATGACTTTGGTCAAAATAGAACGATGAAGACTTTACAACGTTCGCTAGCATTGTGAATAATCAGTGTGAGCGATTTAAACTGGCAGAATTAAGCCCTGACAATTTTCAATGCTTAATATTTGCCTAAGGCTTGGTGTCAACAAGAGACACTGAAATCAGAAGAAGGGTTTTAAATATACTCGAAAATGAGCCCAATCTCACTTTACAAAACCTAGCAGAAGATTGTCAGAGATTTATAAATGTTCGACGAGACGCTAAGGATATCGAAGTAAGCGTTGTGTCGCACATTAATAATGTGCGCCAAAAAATAAAGTGAAGGAGGAAAAAGACATTATTTCTAACCCCTACTACGCTTGTGGAGAATAATTTTTTTATAATGACGGTCTATTAAAAAATAAGGAATGTTTTCGTTGCAACAGAAAAAAAAAAAAAATTCACTGTAAGACAAAAATGAAAAAAATAACAAGTGAGTAATCGCGTTAAAGTGACTAACAACAAAAATGAATCTTCCGGTTGGAATATAAAAAAATTGTGCAGGTAAAAACCTGAACAAAAGTATTAAATTGCAATTGGATAGAGGATCCAAATTAAGTATAATAAATTAATATAGATGGAGGAATATTGATAAACCAACGCCAATTGCATCGTTAAAATAAATAAATGACGAAATTGACGGTCTTGAAAAAATGTGTTTTATCCAAAGTCGACTACAGAGAATTGGGCTTCACCTACAGTATACATAAAAACAAGTTGAAAGAGATTTTTCCACGGGCTTGTACAATGCCCTAGAATGTTGTCATTATCCACTTTCGGGACTGGAAGATGTTTTTGTGCAATTTAACGGATGTCGGATATTTTCTAAAATCGACCTAAGCAACGTATCTCTTCAGATACAAATAGACAACGAATGTTCAAGATTACTGATCATAAATACACATCGAGGATTGTATAAATTTAATTGTTTGCCGTTCGGCATAAGGCTGCTCCAGCTATTTTTCAGCAAGTCGGGCACACGTTGCTGAGTGGAATTGGCTTTGCAATTGCATATCTTGACGATATTTTGATGAAAAGTGAAATTTCAGAAGAGCATAAGAAAAGTGTTTTTGGAGTTTTCAAAAGAATTCAGGACTATGGATTCATGCTGAGGGATGAAAAGTGTGAATTCTTTATGGACAAAAACAAAGATTTAGGACAAATAATTGACAAGAATGGCAGGAGACCAGATCCAGCACGAGCCAGTATTATAAAAGACATGCCTGCTCCTGAAGATGTCAGTTTCCTACCAAGTTTCGTTGGATTAGCAATCTACTGCCTTGTTTTTGGTGCCAGACATGAATTGTTTGCGAGCTCCGTTGAATGCACTATTGAAGAAAGATTCTAAATGGGTGGGTCTGAACGACGGAGTGCCAGGAAGCATTAAAAAAATTAAAGAAATGCTAACGTGAGACTTGTTTTTGTCACATTACAATAAAAAAAAGAAGGAATAATCGTAGCGAGTGATGATAGTGCATACGGTATAGGAGCCTGCATTATGCATAAGTTTGAGGATGACTCAATGAAACTTATTGCACACGCATTCAAAACGCTTCTTCCGACTGAAAAATTATCCCGTGATAGAAAAGGTAAATTTAGGGATTGTCTTCGCCCTTAAAAAAAATCATAGATTCATTCGCGGGAAAAAGATTTACTTTGCAAACGGATCACAAATCGTTGCTAGCTAATTATGGGTAAAAAAATAACTACGGACTCATACAATGGGGAACCATTCTACTAAATGATGACTTTAGAATGGGATTGTTGCCGTCGAATAAGTTAAATCACGTGGACGGATTGTCCAGACTTATTCCAGAAAATAATGAACCTTTGGCACTTTTGATCATTGCTCCTCTACAGTTAGCGGTAGAGATAAAAAGAAAAGGTCCTGTTCAATACTGTGCGAAAACTACCTGTAATTTTGGAAAAAATGAAGAAGAAAGCGTTGGATGACATATTCATTATGGAAAAAAAGAAAAAGCTGAAAGATAGGAGTAAAACAGACACCGAGGTTTATTCAATGTGTGATGACGTTCTCATGTATAGCGAAATTGTAGTGGTACCTTTTAGCACTACAAAAACGAATTCTGAAAAAGATTCACGCAGAACACATTGGTATATCCAGAATGAAAAGCATAATGAGAAATTATGTATAATGGCGAAGCATGGATAGAGACATTGAAATGATGGTAAGGTCATGCAAAGGCTGTACTTTGGCAGCTAAAGCACCACCAGTAATGCTAAACCCATGGCCAGAAACTGGCCGCCCATGGTCACGTCTTCATATTGACTTTGCTGATTCATTTAATGGATGATATTTGATCCTCGTAGACAGTTTTTTCAAATGGCCAGAAATATTCAGATGTAAGAAACCAACCACGCAATTCGTAAATCAGTTTTTACACGAACTGTTCACAAGGTTCGTAGTTCTATATTCAATTGTTTCGGATAATGGCACGCAATTTATATCGAAAGAATTCAAGGAATTTCGCAAAATGTTTGTGGCAAATCACACAACAGTTTCCCCCTACCATCCTAGAAGTAACGGCTAGGCAGAGCCTTTCGTAGATATTTTCAAAAAGGCTCTAAAAAGCCAACGGTGGATCCACAGATGCAGCATTACGGCAAGTTTTTCATGGGCATAGACTTACACTGAATAAAAATGCCTCTTCGGCTATGACACCAGCGGAAATTACTTTTGTTCGTAAAATACGATCGGTATTTGACAAACTGATACCCAACAAGAAAAAAAAACATGACCATACAGTAAAAAAAATCTGAAAAGGATTTTTATAAAATTGAACAAAAGGATATAGTGAACAAATAAAACATACTGGAATATTGGAACTATCGTCCAAAGAATCGGAAAGATGGTATATCTGGTCAAAGGACAGTAAATGATGCATAAAAGGCACTTTAATCAAATCAAAAGTAGATATACAATGGAAGAGAACAATACTTCAGACGAGGTTAAACCTACGGAGATTCATTTTGATACATTCAAGGTATCCATCCCTCAGAAAGCTCCTAAAATAGAAGTCCAGAAAAGGCGTAGTAAGATAAAAAGAATGGATACAGAAAGGATTGGCACCATCCCTAACAGAAAAAAAATATTGATTCTGTTCAGAGTAAATCTAGGGTATTATGTGCGTACCTTATGGACAGTAATGGATATGTCCCATATAATACGTTGGACTATTGAGAGAGAGCGCTGTTTCTTACTGTCTAGCAGTTCTCTACTAGAAGTGGTTATCTACTTCACACAGCTTGCGAGTCTTGTATTTGATGATGTTATAAATATTACTATTTATTTTCAGCCTCTGTTTTGGTTATTACTTATTAAGTAACCTTTTGGGTTACAACAATTATTATTGTTGTTGTTATTTCATTTGATTTATGTTGTATAGACATTTCCTTCCGGGTCCCAGTCAGAGACCTAAGGTTAGAAATGGCTTCATGACATTTTCCACTGATAAAAAAAAAACTAACATAAGATTACACAGATGTATATAACTCGCTACAAACGGTTATAATATTTTCTCTCTCGAAACTATAGGTATTCACTGAGGTAGGATTCGACACAATATCGGTATTTAACGTGGAAATATACGAGCGCATGAGTTCCGGAAAAAAAATCTTGTCTATTTTTCCCAGCTGAGACTCTTCAAGTATACATGGTCTAGTCTGGATCCCTCTCCGTGCGAAAACTGAGATTCCGACAAGCATGAGTTCGAGCGGAACTCTGGTTATTTACCCAAATCCTCCCTGCTGAGGTGGAATCCATCACAAGGACTGTTTTATAAGTAGGAAATACCCGAGCGCGTATGCTCAGAAAAAAAATTCCCCAAACATCGTATAAGCGAAATCGGTTTCTTGTCTATTTTAACCCATACGAGTCTCTTGCCTTAGGCATAACCTTGTCTGAGTTTATCTCCACCCGACGGCAGAAGGTCCGACAAACTTGAGTTCGCGCGGAGTAGTTATTCAAATCATACCCACAGAGGCGGGACTTGACACAAAGCCGTGTTCAACGTGGGGTTTCCGAGCGCGTACCCTCAGGCAAAAATTCAACTCTCCCGCATACGTGGAATCGCTTTCTTGTCTATTTTTGCCCAGCCGAGCCTCTGTCCATAGACATAGTCTCCGCATATACGGTATTGGGCACGAAGCCTGTCTTTTCTTCTCAGCCGAGTCTATATCAGTAGAGGGAGCCTCGACTGTAGAACTCTGCTCAAAGGCCAGAGAGCTTGGAACTCTGATATTTACATTGAGCCCTCAGAAACCGGATGTGACATAAGGTCTGGCTATACGTAAGGAACCGAACGCGGACATTTGGGCCAAGGGTCAAAATTTGTTCAGTCACCGCATACGCGGGATTAGGAACTAAGTCGGTCTAATCTTCTCAGTTGAGTTTCAGTCCGTAGATTGAGCCTCGACTTAATCGAACTCTGCCCGAATGTAGAGAGCTTGTCTATCTTTCTCAGCCGAATCTTAGTCCGTAGACCGAGCTTCGACAGAACCGATACAGTCAAGAAAATCATTGGTAGAGAATGAAAGAAAAAATAATTTAAATTTAATTACACCGCAGCATGACTAGCACGATAATTCGTTGCGGACTACATATTAAAGAAAGAAGTAATTTAAAGACACGAAACTTAGAAAAATAATTAAGCAATCTTGATAGCATCGTTGACAAACGAAGGGATATTTCTTCCTATTTTCTCATGTTCCTTCAGGACGGGAGCAGTTAGATCTTTTTACTGTCCCTCCTACTTTCTGTTCTGTCATACATAAGCTCATTAGGTATGTAACTAGTTGTTTCCCATATCCCTTTTGCCATACGAGTCATACGAGTGTCAAATTTTCCAAGCCTTATTTCAACTCTCTCATTCCAGTTATGTGCCTTTTTTTGCTTCCGTTTTCTCTCAAACTCCCTGGTTGCTTACACACACCCCGTACATTGTATTAACTGTGGAAGCACATTTCTGTTGTTTCAATTCTCCTCTTCATCTAAGGAAATTGTCCAACATTCACTACCATATAGGTGGACTGATATTACGTAACAATTCAGCACTCTTTCCTGTTTCTTAATATTTTCTTTAGTTCTTTCAATATTTCTATGCACCTTCGGATTTCAGTGTCACATTTTTCATCGTCTGTTAAAACACTTGCCAGATATTTAAACTTCTGTCCTTGTTTGATACTGACATCTCCATTTTCTAGTTTTGACTTTTTCTTTTGCCGACAACTATACAGTGTCTTCTTACAATTTATAATTAGCCCTTTCTTCTCACTTTCTTTTACTACCTTATCTACAAAATTGCCTTGTGAGTATCAAATTTTCAGAGTTTTTTTTATTTTTTTCATCATTATGGTGTTCCAGATTGTCTCTTTCTTGTTGTAAGTGTAAGCGTCCTTTTTGGCTTTTATTCTCCTTAAAACTCCCACGTTGTTTACATGCTTCATCCATGATATTCTCAGCGTTCTTCTGTAGAACTCCATTTCTGTTGCCTCAAGTTTCTTCTTCGTCTACGAGGAAATTGGCTAGCATTCACTACAATATAGGTGGACTGATATTCTGTACATCAATTCTGTACCCTTTCCTGTTTCTTAATACATTGTTTAGTTTTTGGCAGGCAGCTTTAACCTTTCCAATACACCTTCGGATTTTAGTGTCACATTTTCCATCGTCTGTTAAAACACTTCCCAGATATTTATACTTTTGTTCTTGCTTGATGCTGACATCTCCAATTCGTAGTGAACATGTTTGGTTTCTTCTTTTGCTAACAGCTATACACCTTTTCTTGTTACAATTGATGGTTAATTCTCTCTTCTTGCATTATTTTATTATTTTTATCTACGACATTCTGTAGTTTTTCCCTCTGTATCTGCCATTAACTCATCTGCGTACTTTTTATTGTTAAGATTACGATCACCGATAGTAGTTTCTTCTGCTTCTTTAGTATAGTCTCATTGTGGAAGCTGAATTTAGTTGGTTTGGTTTGGTTTGGTTTGGTTTGGTTTGGTTTGTGTAACAGGCGTTGTACTGCAGTGAATATCGACTCGGAACGACAAATCGAGTAGCCGAGTTCGAATTCCAGTTGAACTCCTTGCATTCACTTAACAGGACAGATTGGGTTCTATAGCCTTGTCTGGCAACCAGTCTACCGCAGAAAGCAATGGCATCCTACTGCAGGATAATCTTCTGCCAGTCAGTCCTATCTCTTTCGAGATATGATCACCCAAAGCGTGTATCACGTATGGCACTTAACTGACTGACTGTGTAACAGCATATAAATTACTTATGATTCATTTCATGCCGAAATTTAATTTCCTTCTAAGTTTTAGTAATTTAAAAAAAATTCTATTTAAATTTATCGCTGGAATTATTACTTTTATTACTAAAATCTATTGCTATTTTAGAGGTTCACTATTTACCCATAGCTGGGATCCAAAGGTCAGGGTGGACCTTGGAACAACAGTAATTAAGAGGTAGAGGCTGAATTAATTCCGGCAAAAAGACTTATCCTTGTCTTACGCCCCTTTCTATTTTTGTTTACTTGTTCAATCTATATTCTATCCGCATGCAGGCGGTTTTCTCTCAGGATAAGTTCTGGGGTTTTCTAACAACCTCCCGATTTTTTCCTGTCAGTTCAAATAGATCGTTGTGCAGACCTTAACCGAAAAGCCTGATCGCGAGTATAATGTATAACTGTCAGAATAGTTTATGCCAAGATAAACTCATTGCTTTGATTTTGTCTTTTTTTATGGGTGTCATGCCAGTTAATTTTTATATCCGTTTCGTTAAGCAAGACGGAAAACCAATCAACCAAGAAACAAAAATAATACGAAAAGTGCCAACGGCTTGAAGCTGTAAAGAACAATAAAATCATCGAATTGTTTCATTTTAATGTCTTGTGCGTGGTTTTTATTTAAATTTTGTCCGTCTTATTGCTAAAAAAAAACAAAACACTTTTTATTACAACATTAGAAGGAGGCACAACATTAGAATCAAAGCCGTGATAGATTTTGAACCTTAAAAGAACAGCTACCTTGTGTTATGTTAGGTCAATATTTTATCCTCACCATATATTTTACAAGTACATTTTTAGTACCCTAAAGATTTGCGACGAAATATAAGAACAATATTTGTTTTTTTTTTAAAATTATTTTTAAATTCGCAGATTACAGAATAATTTCTTTGTAACCGGCTAAATCCAGTTCTTGGAAAAGAACCTTCCTATCCTCCATCTCCTGTCTGGTCCTTGATTGCAGGCCATACGAACGCTGCCTGTCTAAAGTGCAAGTGACCTTGATAATATTCTAAAACACAAACGCCTATTCCTTTTTCATGTATTCACACGTGACATAACTTAAAACGGTTTTTAGTTTCTTTGTGCGTGCCAGCACATAGCGTCGGCACTTGGATGTTTGTTTTTGAAGAAGTCGTACGTCAACACACTGGACTCAACTGTTTGGCTGTCATATAAAAAAGTTGAATGTCATCGAGACTCAAACAACTGAAGAAGAATCCTGAGTGGTATTCTTAAGTCCAAGTCATCTAAATTTCCTGAAGAATCCCGTATGATATTCTTAAGCTCAAGTTATCTAAATTTCCTGAAGAATCCCGAGTAGTATTCTTAAGTCCAAGTCATCTATATTTCCTGTGATTCATCCGCCTGAAATATTCACCATCATCGAGGAATTGAACTCTGGTATTGAAATAATTACTAAAGAACATTTTTCTTTTTTTAGTTTTATTTCTAGTACTTTATATAACAACTGATCGACGTCGACCCTACAAATATGTAAAATTTTTCTTGTGTTTCTATATATTCTATAATACTATATATTATTTACTGGTTTTCTTGTGTTTCTATATATTCTATAATACTATATATTCTTTACTGGTTTATATATTCATAATATATAAAATATGTTTTTCCTCTCATACCTTTTTAATTAGTTTTGTTTTCTTTTCGTTAATTTAATATTTGTATAGTTTGTAAATAAAGTATTTTTATATTATATTCTCGTATCGTTTATGTTATTCTGTGTCTGCTTATTGTTCATTTCTCATTGTGTTTACCGACGTCTAGAATTGGAGAATTCCCCTCCCATTGTTCTTTTGACAACTTATGAATGAACCCTGGGATATTTTTTTTTACTTTCTTGTTGCATCCTGGCTATCGTAGTCCCAACGAATCCCCAGGCATAACACTTGTTGAAATGAAAAAGAAATACAATGAAAATGCTTACAGAAAGTGTGACACTGAGATTTGAAGGAGTATTGGGATGGCCAAGGATGAATTACAAAAGCTAAGAGTATTGAAAGACAAAAAAATGTTGTTGGAAACAAAGAAGAGAATACTGGACTGTTATGTGATATATGTCCTCCTATATGGCAGCGAATGCTGGGCAATCTCATCAAAGATTAAGGAAAGACTCGAAACAACCAAAATGTGGTTCTACAGAAGGATGCTGAGGATACCATGAACTGAAATTGGAAACAAAAAGAAAATTTATGCTTAACATCAGGAAGAGACGGCTGAAGTTTCTGGGACACTTAATAAGGAAGGAGGGCTTGGAAAAGTTTATACTAACAAGACAGATAAAGGAAAAAGATAGACAGGAGAAGCAATGCGTGACATACTAGATGAGCATGAGAAAGTGGATGACAGAGCAAAGTTTGAGAACGATAACATGAGAAAAGTTATTAAGGGGTACAACAGATAGGAGGATGTGGAAAGCCATGTTCCCCTACGTTCAGAAAAAACTCGTCACTACTTCTTTTAAATTATTCAGTGGCCTCTATATAGAGCTCTGTAAAGAACTAAAGACACAAGGTCTGAAGATCGTTTAAGGCATGAAATTGATAGTCACTATATAGTGTTGATTATTATGGTCACTTGGTCTTTATTTATAAATACTTTTATCGACGATAAGGAAATCGACTCACCGTCTCCCTTCCACGCAGGTATTAATTACACTGTCCGATATCAGACATACGTATAGGAAATTTTAAATAATATATATATACACACACAAACTTATCACTTTTGCACACGTATGTATATTTATTAATATATACTTTATAGCTCTGTTATATTACAGCGAGCACTGTATTTATATATGTGCGTGTACTTGCATGTATATCCATATGCATATTTATTGAGATTATATATATAATGGACTCCTGTTGATTTCGAAGTACGATAATCCGACCATCACATTTAGTTTTTATGTTTGTGTCGCACAATATATATATATATATATACACACACACACACGAGTACTTATAAAGAAAAGCGATACCTAAGGTTTAAAATATTTTTTTAAATAAAAACATTTTTTTTATTTTTCAATTTCAAGCCAATAGATTCAATTTAATATTTCCAATACGCAAAATACTTTGCTGTATTTCAAAACAAATTGCTAGAAATCGCTGATTTTCACTATATTTGCAATCCTCACAGTACAACGTAATTTTCTTTATTAACAAATCTTTCAAAAATAAAATATACTTTTCTCAAACTTTATTTGAAAAAGAGTAACTGATCTAAAATTTAATCAATCTAATTTTGAACAAATATAGTTTACTTTTAGTTAAAATACATCTCTGCGATATTTTAAACACAGAGTTACTCGTTTTGTTTAGGTGTTGACTGATTGACAGCTACAAGTTAATCTATTTTTTCTACGGAGGATATATCTGCAAAAATTACTTTTTTGTTAAACAATTTCTTGGCTACTATATTGGAAGCCTGGTGTATGGCAAGTTTAACTAATTTTTTACAACCCTAAAATTACCTAACGTATGTAACATGAGCGCCTTTTTTTATGTGATTTTTTTAACAACCAGTAATCTTAAAAAATTAAGATAATATTCTATGTAATCGAATGTTTTATTGAATTTTCGGTACTTTGGCTTTAAATTTACTATAGTTATCGTTCTTCTTTTTTTGATATTTTGCATTTGGAAATCCGTACCTAAAAAAAAAAAAAATCAGCACGTTTATACACACAAAAACTTCCGGGTGTACAATGTTGAACCAATATTAACAATTTTCGCTGTACTTTTGAGATCCTCAAGGGTCCTTAAGAATCCTGATCGTCCGTAAGAAACCTGGTGTGGTCCGTAAGAATCCTCGTGTGGTCCATAAGAATCCTCGTGTGGTCCATAAGAATCCTCATTGCCAAGTTATTGTGACCTCGTGACCAAGTTGTTGCGGTCCGTTGGGGTCAGAAATAAAGACGCAAACACGGGATGGTATTAAACAAATATATTACAGAGACAGAAGTACAAACATATACCAATGAGCGGTTAGAGTGACTATTAGTCTGGCTGTCAGAGATATCTTATATGTAGTTCGGAAGAGTTCAATATATCATATGGGAAAGTCACCACAACACATTACATACATACATACATACATACATACATACTATGTGTGTGTTGCAAAATGTGTAACAACAACATCAAAATGTTATCCCTGATTACATAATAGAATTATTGATGAAAACGCTAAATTTAAAAAAATATATATAATAAAGAAGAAATCTCAAAACAGATAAAATAATTAAAGCATAAATAAAATAAAATAACACATTAGGTTTGTTTATTGCACTTTCTTTTAGGGGAGTGTTGTAAAACATTATTAATAAAATAAATTTATTAACACGTATTCTTCCAATGAATAACTGCTATAGTGAAGTGAAACAGTAAAAATGGCTAGAATAAAATTTGATATATGTGAAACTTTGTATATGTGTGGTTCAAATTGATGTTGTAAAAGCATTGCCAAAATGAAGCCTGAAAGTTTATTGAAAAGATTTTAAATTTGGTTTTCCAATTTGTAAAGCTTAAATCGTATGACCACAAAATCCGCTTAAATAAAGTTTGCAAAGATTTACATTGATGATTTTTTAACCAACGGGGAACGTAAATTGCGGACACGAATGATCAAATTTCTGATTCAAATCAGAGCCGATATGTGGCTATTTAAGAAGTCTGATTTGACCGGTAAAGTAGAATGGACTTGGATTTCACAGTCGAAGGAAGGACGGCAGCTGCTGAGAGTCTCTGGAAGATGCTGAGAGGTAGATAACAAAAGTATTTCGGAATTCACAAGCACTATACTAGCGGCTATTACGATGACTAAAATGAAGCAGAACAAAGAAAAACTAAAAGCCAATCCTGCCACTACCAGCAATAAAGAAAAAGTAACATAAGGAAAAAAGAAAAGAAAGAAGCGGAAAAAAAGAAAACAGAAAGAAGAAAATTCTACAAATTTAGGGTGGTATACGATTGTTACTTTATAAATGTTTATGAAAGTTTTTTTCAGGGAATTAGCGGTATTAACCATGATTTCAAATTTTTATGGAAATAAATTTATCTCATCCCTGTTTGTAAAACTGGACTGTTGTTTAAACAAATCAGAAACCCAGCGACACCAGTGAATTGATAATCTCAGATCTTACCGACAGTCGTATGAATCAAAGTAAGTGAATATTTTTATACTAATTATAATTGTTTTTATGAGCATAACATGATTGTAATTAGAATTTGTTATATTGCCTAATTGTGTGGCACACAAAGGAAAATTTTGTGTATACATGGTTTTGTAAATTTTGTATTCTGCGCTTTTTCTCCTTTTCATGTCATTAAATAAATGACATTTCTTTCAAAGTGATATTTTATTTGATAATACCCGGGACAAGAGACTCATCTTCTCTTCTCCTGAAAAAAATATTTTAAAATCTCAAATGTCTAGACAGTATTTATCTTCATTGGATCAAGACACGCGTTCTCTTTTATGCAAATATAAAAAGTTTTAAAAAAAGTTTAAAAAAAAAAAAAGACGACAAAATTATTGTCTATTGGCTTTAATCAAACTTCTTTTACTGAAAGATTGCCGCATTGATACACACACATTTTGATAAAAACCAAATCATTAAAAATCGTTCTAATTTGAATTGACAGATATCCAATAAGAAATATAAAACATTTCGCAATTAAATATCTTAGCTGATAATAAAACCTAAAAA
Organism: Ascarosepion bandense; assembly: GCA_037127315.1. Lineage (NCBI taxonomy): Eukaryota > Metazoa > Mollusca > Cephalopoda > Sepiida > Sepiidae > Ascarosepion > Ascarosepion bandense. Next base: position 690,511 of record JBBBDQ010000478.1, read on the forward strand.
TATCCAAGTATTTCTGATGGATAGATGTTTACGGCCATATTACGTAGAAACATCAGTTATCACCCGATCACTGAATTTAAGTAACGTTGAGCAACATAGAAATAACCCTTGGAAATGCCAGGTACTGTTTTATTTTATTCATTCATTTTTTGAAACGCTGAGATTCGAATTCATACAAACTGTTATCAGGTATAAAACGATTCCAAGTACCTAGACCTAAACGGAAAAGCATGTGTCAAATATTTATGCATATTATTAATTTTATTATTATTATTATTATTATTATTATTATTGTTGTTGTTGTTGTTGTTGTTGTTGTTGTACGTTAATGTTAACTATTTTAAACATACTTTAAAATAACATCTCCTGCGGTGAAAAATATTCAATATAATGTGTATTGTTTCTTTTGTATAATGTCCTCTTTGTTTCCTTTTCCCCTAAATCTTCGTCGTTGCTCACATATTCGGCCCATGGTATCCTCAGTATCTTTCTATAGAACCATATTTCAGTTGTTTCAAGTCCCTTATTTTTATCTGTGAAGAGATTTCCCAGCATACAAAACCATAGAGGACGGTTGATATTACATAACAGTCCAGTTAAAACCATAACTGAGTTAGTTTCAGCTTCGAGCTGAAGTTTAAAAGTGTTTTATTAATATTATGTTGTGAAACCTAAAAAGAAATATTGATAAACTCCGATTAATAAGCCAGGAGAAATTGACTGTTCCATTTCGATTTTTCATATTTTATCGTATAAAATAGTCGTATGTGTTCCCAACACAAATTTTGCCGGAACGGCACAGACTTTGTTCTCAATATCACATCAGATCATCAAAGAGCACTAGTGCAGCAGGGTTGACATGAGGTATAACCCAGTATATGCCCGCATGGAAAAAACCTGTGTGACAGATAATGACAAGTAACGAGAAGCAGCAGGGCAGAGGTTGCTTTTTTTTTTTTTTTTTACATCTACACGAGAATGCAGGATCTGCGTTCGCAGAAAGTTCCCGAGCTACCCACCCACTGGCCGACGGTGACTGATTAAATCCGGAGTTGAATAAGTGATATCTTGGCCAATATTTTAATAGGCAAAATAAAGTACTGGGAAACTATTTTAGGATCTTGAAGATTTCTCTGCAACGTGACATGAATGTGCGTGATTTAGCAGAGTCAAAACATGGTTAAAAGAGCCTTAAATTTTCTTTATATAAGTGAATTTGCTTAAGGCAAGACGTACATGTAAAGTTTGCCACACTGACTGTCAGATAATCGTGAGAAACTCTTGATCTCTAAGAAAATGACTGGTAATTCCCATAAGGGTCCAAAAGTAGAACATTGATATTCCGGAATATCGTATCCACAGGGCGTTTTTCCGCTCCTTTAATAGCTATGTGCGGAATGTGCGTTATGGTATAAGGAATGTACGTTGTGGATATCGACTCGGAATGAGAAATCGGAGAGCAGTGTTCGAATTCCAGTTGAATTCGTTGCATTCAATTACGCGCAAATATCCTTAGGAAAGGTATTAATGTATCTCTTTTCCCTCCAGCTATGGGTTGAATAGTAGGACAGATTAATTCTCTAGCCTTGGTTGCAGAAAAAATGGCAACCTACTGTTGGAAAATCTTCTACCTAGTCAGTCATGGATCGAAAGAGACATGGTTTCTCAAGCGGGTATCATATATGGCACTTAAATGACTATCTGAGGTAAACTGTATCAGATAATCTAAATGTTTTATTTCCAACCGTGTGGATTTATCTGAATTTAATTCGAATGTACACAGTAAATATTTATCGTCAGCCACGATGTAGACGTTGCACCCCCACCAATAACTGTGAAAAATATCGTGGGACAGTCTGCTAAGACCTCTGCATCTGATCCCCGTAGGTGACAACTTTCGAAAAAAACAAAAAAACAAGTAAGAAATATCCTTCCACTGATATTCGATCTTTTCCTGCAAAATAGCATCCATATCGGTGGAAGAAGCATCAACTGCCAAAGACCGAGTCTTTCTCTGATTCAATATGCGAAAATTTTACGATCGGAGACAGATTTAATTTTATGAAAATCTGTTAGAGTTGGGTTGCACAAAACTATTTCGCAGTCTATGACATTTATTAAAAAAACCTATCAAGCACATTTATTTGAAAATCCGCTGTAGAAGTTGATCCTCCATAAGAATTGGCGCAATTTCCCATGATCTTGGACATAGGAAAATTCGAAATAGCTGTTACCTTTGTAAAAGAAGGTGAAATACCAATTTAAATAATAGGTATCCTGGAAAACTAATAGGGTATCCTGGAAAACTGACGTCGAGTTGATAACAACTCCACATGTTTGTTACTTATGTTCTTCTATATACAAATTGGCGATAAGGACATCATCTATATGAGCGCAAACAAAATGCAACTGCACAACGCAGTTCTTAAGTTCAAGCTAAATAGAAAAAATATTAAATTCTAGTAGCAGTCATAGGAAATATCCTGTTGTTCTACCAGAATCTGGTGGTAGACTCCAATGTGGTCTCGTTTGGTGAAAACGCGTTTATCTTAAGAGATTACTGTGACGTTCTGAATATAGTGAATAGGATACATATCTGGCTTTGTGACAGAGTTATAGACTCTTTTATCAGCACAGGTTCACAAAATACTTTTGAAGAAGAGATGAGTCCCACTCGTTGTTTGAAGGGCGTATAATGTCAATCTTAATAATTTGGCTAAATTTAGTTTTAGCCACTCGCCCCTTATCATCAGTTAACCGCTGTAAGTGACTGTAGATTATAAGACCACTGGTACTAATATGGTATGTAATGCCATGAGACAATGTTTCCTTGTGCATGGACAGCTTAGTATTAATAGAAAAAAATTATTTAAAAGCTCATAAAATAATTAAGGGTATCATCTTTATTAAGCACAGTAGGACGTAACGAGATGGTATAAGAAATGTTATTTGGCGGTCTAATGTGAATCTTAGATAAATTACAAGATTATATTTATGCAAAAAGTCAGCTATCAATATGGCGTTTTCCACATTTGTAGTTACAAAGAATTGGGTGAAATTCAGTAGCTGGCACTTTTGTCTACACATCTATATAAGAAGCTTGTTAACCGCCTGAAATGTGAACTCACAAAACTGTTTCTTTCTATCTGCCGGAATTAAGGAAATATAAGCGTCACTTTCTACGAGAAAACTAGTATTAGTTGTACGTTCACGTACAAATAAGAGAAAGCACCTTCTCCGTAGTTGGCACGCCGAGTCGTCGCCAGCAGACAGCTTGATTTTCTTGCGCTTAACACGCGAAATATTTAACAAAAATCAAAGGCAAAATGTGCGTGCGCCGGTAGTGGTAGGGGAAAGTTGCATTATACACAAGTACATATTTTCAGAAATATTTACTCAGTTTAAGAAAAAACTTATTCGAAAGAGTAAGACTACACAGAGTTCTCAGGTGTTGAACATTATTATTTAGAAAAGGGATTTAATATATCATCAATATTTGTTCTTTGGAAATAAGCGTAGTTGAACGACTTTTGTCTCAAAGACAGGAATACTGTTGTCATATTTGTTCTTTGGAAATAAGCGTAATTGAACGTCTTTTGTCTCAAAGACAGGAATACTGTTGTTATATCTGGTCGGGTGCCCTTGCCATTCATCTTAGGGTTCTCTACAGGCTCCAAAGGAGAATCTGTAACGTGATCGGTCCCGACTTGGCAGCTCGACTCGAGCCACTTCCTCACCGGCGGGATGTCTATTCCCACTGTCTATTCTACAAATATTTTCATGGCTCCTACTCGGACGAGCTTAACTCACTGATGCCCCTTTCACAATAATTTACTCAAGCAACCAGACTGGCAACAAGGTCCCACCCTTTTACAGTTAAATCAACTTCTACTCCATCCGCTTCCTTTCTTGCACTTCCCGCCCGTGGAACTCCCTTTCGTATACTTGCTTCTCTGACAGCTACAATCTCCAAGAATTTAAATGCAACGTCAATTCCCATCTCATGTCCACTTGACTCCAGTCCTTCTCTCGTCCTTTCCCCATCACATCGTGTATCTTGTTCTTTACCTTTCTCACTCTACCTTCACACTGGTATTCCCATCCTTCTCTTGCTCTTTCTACGACACCCCCTGTAACTGATTCGTCTTTCTCTTCACTCTCCTCCTGCTTAAACTTTCACTCTTCTCTCATGTGGCCTCCTGCACACCAGTGGCGGTACCGCCTTGCTTGGGGTGAAACGATTAGAAAAGAAATACACCGAAATTGATTAAAATCAGTTAATAAAGGGAATACCCAAGATGTGTCATGTTTTGATAACATTAATATTGCAACAAAGCACTTTACACTGAAAATTAAAAAAAAGTTTTGAAACGGAAATTAGGAGAAGACACATGTGACCCCTTTTTTTTATACACAAGGATTTAATTTATTCTTTATTTTTAATTTCAGAAACAAGGGGTCCTGTTATATTCAAATCGAATTATAAGAAAATATGGTTGACTTTTCCCTGGAATTTGCCAAAAATGAAATGTAGTGTGCACGAAAAGTTTATGTCACCATATTTTCGTATACATACAAGAGTCGTTTTCTTCTTTCGCAACCCACTGGAGGAGTGATTACTGTCAGGTTAGGCTGAAAAGTCGATAGGCTGACTTTGAAGGTGTGGTGCCAGAGCTGTGAAATCTTGCATGCATTAATTTGAACTCTTCGTATTAATAACTGCATTGATTCCTTCCAATTAACTGACATCTGACTGTTCAAAGAAAACTTCAAAAGTAATTAGTAACTTCGAAGTGGCAACTTCTCATGAAAAGGAACAGAAATGACATCGTGGTTTTATCTAGTACTCTAGAAAAAGTGTTTAGCCTCAAAAGACATTCATGCTGACATGATTGCTACATTAGGGGATGATGCTCTAGCATTTCACGAGAGAAAAAGTGGGCAGCTGAATTTAGGTGAGAAAGGGAGTGTCTCAGAGATAATCCATAGTCTGGACGCCCAGAAACGGTAACCACTGAGAAAAAAAAAGAAAAAAAATCATTGACCGTGTTCACCAAATGGTGAGTGACTATAAATCAAATATCCAATGCTATTACATATCCCATGAGAGAGTTAAGATTATTTTGCACAGTTAACTTGGCATGATCGGTGGGTGTCACCACTTCTAACACCTAATCAAATGTGCACCAGGCTGATCAAATCGCAGGATAATCCGACATTGTTTAAGGCAAATCCAAATGCTTTACTTGAACATTTCCTAACCCAGGATGAGTGCTGGGTTTATCACTTTGAGACAAAGTGGGCCACGATAGTTTCCTCTGTAGAGAATGTAGCAGTCTCAGTTGTTTTATTGGATGCAAAAATTATTGTGTCTATTGATTATCTACAAAAGGGCCACACCATCAATGGAGAGTATTATACTAACCTACTGAGTCAGTTATGAAAGGATATCAAGTTCAAACTCCCAGAAAAACTGCTGAAAGGGATAATGCTTCAGCAGACAAGTACCTGATTTCAATGATTTCTGTGCGTGACAGTGGCTTTGGTTGAACACCCTTCCTATTCTCCTGATTTGAACCCATCTGACAATCTGTTCCCCAAAATTAAAAAAAAACACTTGGCTAGGAACCAGTGATGATAACGTCATAGTTGCTGTTGATAAATTTTTTGACCAATTTTTCACTAATAGGATGGAAGATGTTATAGACCACAAAGGGGACTGTATTGAAAAAGAAACCTCATTTGGTCACATTTCATGAGAGTGTCTTGGTTGTACCAAAAGAGTAGCCGAAATATAATTTTCACAGCCCACTTGACATCTCTTCGACTTGTTTTTTTTAAATTTATTATTTCAACCCGTTTTCCATTGCCAACAGTTTGGCTACTCTATCTGGTTCAGTATTATAGATGCCTGATACAGAATGCATTCAAGTCGTCGTTAAATTCGCGATATTATCGATAATCTCCGCTAATTTCTCTACAGAAGTCTCTCTCCCCAACTGAGGCTAAAGCAATGAGGAATTCTGCCAGAAGGCGTTGGAGAAATATGTGACGTGCAATTCCGTCGTCACCATGGTCACCCGCGAAAAGCAGTAAGCAGTAAGCGTAGATTGAAATGGGACAGCTTACTATCTCTCGTCATCTCTTTGTTTAACATTCGCGACAGTTTTCTCCAGTAACAGTTGGACGTTCTGACAATCATTCATTCAATTTAGTAAAGGGACAGTCTACCGGCGGGCAAATAATATTTCTTATCTTCATAGGTTCACTTATCGTCACATTCACACTCCTCCCCGGTTTTTTGAACAAGAGTTGACGTTTATCCCTTGTTTCCTGTTTAGGATTTGGTTTCCGGTTCCTTCTAAAGTCTTCTCATTACCTTTCACTACCAGTATCTCCTCGCGTCTTAGTGGCATTATCATCTTGCTTAGAGTGAATTGATAAAAATAAGCTGTGCTAATACAGATACCGCTCACATAAAATTAATCTGTGAAGTAAAACCTTAAATTCTCAAAGGCTTTCAATATGGGTGAATAAAAAGGATTTATCTGGCAAAGTATTATGGTAATTTACCCATGCACAAATGAAGTCCTCCAAACTATAAGCAACAGTTTCTGTTTTTGAGAGAGACGTCTATTCCATCAGATAGCTATGACAGCCGGACCAATACAATCACACTGGTGATCTTCTCATGTAGTGTATGTTTGTACTACTGTTGCTTGTTAATATATTTGCTTTTTACTCTATTTCGTATTTGTGTCTTTATTTCTGGCCCCTAACCAGGCCACAACACAGAGGGACATTATTTTATCCTTCCCGAAGATTATTTTCTATAATATAAAATGTTTTCTTAATCAAAGACAGAAAATCAAGTGCTGCAATATCTGTTTGTTTAGCGGCATATCATCTCTTATATTTCATTTAATGCTGAAATGTAATTTTCTTAGGAGCGTTAGTAATTACTTTTACAAAAACTGCATTGCTGTTATTTTGTTAATGAACTGTTGGCAATTTTTTAACTATGAAAAATATTGCTGGCATTTCTGCTATAAAAATATATTTTCATACTTTAATGGTGTTTTAACTCCAGTTTGGGAGTTAACTATTTGCTCATAGATGGGACTCTAGCAGGCGCTACGACCTCGGGCCAGGGTGGACCTGAGAAGAACACCAATTAAGAGGTGATTCCACACTCCTGAAATCTTCCCGATCAGAGGCCTTGGTGCTGCAGTTTATCGTCATACCCAAGAAGAAGTGCCACGCTACACGTCTCAACGAAAGGGACGTAATTAACTTTATACGTGTGTACGTATAAAAGGAAAATACAAATACAAATAAGGCACTAGTCAATTGTGAACAGTCAAGAAAATCGTTATAAATCAGCATTTTATACGATAAAAAAAAAGTGGCGTAACGAAGAAGTTATTTTTTATGCAAAATGTTTGAGTTAAAATTATGAATTTTTAAAAATCTGATAAATCGCCGTGGAAAATTTACTTGGAAATTTTTTTCTCGAACAAAAGTAATCACCATTGTTTGAAATTAACACATTAATATTTACTACGCACTTACGCGCAAATACCCTTGGGAAAGGTATTAATCCGTCTCTTCCTTCCAGTTATGGGTTAAATAGCAGGACAGATTGGGTTCTATAGCCTTGGCTGGCAACCAGTCTATTGCAGAAAGCAATGGCATACTACTGCGGGATAATCTTCTGCCCAGTCAGTCATGTCTCTTTCGAGACATGGTCGCCCAAGCGTGTATCACGTATGGCACTTAACTGACTGAGTTCAAAGATTGTTGTTTGGGTGTTTTTTAGGTGTGTGCATGTTCACATGTAAACAAAGAACGGACATTTTTTTTTTAAAATACGGACCGATTTTCTTTTTTTTATAAACTGTAGTGAAACAACAATCTCAGTGTCTCTTGGGTATGTCCGTTTTCTTTTTTATGGCTCAGAAGTTAGGGGCAGTAAGAATAAGCATCGTTACAATGGTCGCGTTCAAACCAGTCTTGCACATATATGGAACGACCAAAGTTTTTACTTTCTTCCTCGTCGAAGGTTTAAGCGTGGTTATAAGCAGCCAAGAGTTTCAACGAACAAGGAAAAGGTTGACGTACTTGTAAGGTGGGGATATATATATATATATATAATAACAAGACCGACTCTGTACGTATCTAAATCCTAAAATTTTACAAAAGTAAACTTTGAGGACCACAAATAACCGGCAGAATCTAACTCCGTTACTGTCCGTCGCTATAAAGCGTTGGACAAGAGGGGAAAAAAAAAAGAAAACCGCGGAGTACCGACAATACATACAGTACCTCGCAGCAAAGAAAAAAAAAACCCTCAAACGGAACCAACCACAAAGAAAGAAAAGTGCTCGATACAAACTAACCAAATCGAATTAACAAAGAGGAAGTAACTTAGAGCAAAAACACACGTGAAAATGGCGATCTTGTGATCTTTTCACGTGTATATATATATATATATATATATATATATATATATATATATCCAGAAATTTGAAAAAAGTATACGCAAAACATAAAAAGATTTTGAAATTAAAGCAACACACCCTGTGCATGGGTCAGTCAATTAAGTGCCATACGTGATATACGCTTGGGCGATCATGTCTCGAAAGAGACATGACTGACTGGGCAGAAGATTATCCTGCAGTAGGTTGCCATTGCTTTCTGCGGTAGACTGGTTGCCAGCCAAGGCTATAGAACCCAATCTGTCCTGTTATTTGACCCATAACTGGAAGGAAGAGACGGATTAATACCTTTCCCAAGGGTATTTGCGCGTAAGTGAATGCAAGGAATTCAACTGGAATTCGAACTCGGCTCCCCGATTTCTCGTTCCGAGCCGATATCCAATGCACCACAAATTTTCTTGATTTAACCAGAAAAATCGCATTTTATTTTTAAAAAAATGAAGAAGATGCTTTGACAGTTTTGTTATCAAGAAATCACCTGTGGTTAATATACAACTGGGTATCACCCATTCTTACTAAACTGGTATTGAAACAATGTACAATATGAATAAATTTTAAATGAATATATGAATAAAAATCGGTTTAAAAGTCCTTTTTTCTACCCACTGCTAAATCGTGAAGAACGAACGAGTAAAAAAAGTAAGGAAAGGAAATGTTTGTCTTTTTATTGACTTCAACAGCGCCACATAACAGAGTTTGGCAAAGCCAACCGGGGTAATAACATTTCTGGTTATTGCTAGTATCATGGGAAAATGTATTTCTTTTTATATTATTTATTGTTATTTATTTATTGATTTATTGTCATTTTCCTGCACTCGGTCAGTTAGGAAAATAACATAAGCTTGGGTGATCATGTCACTTTTGATCCATGACTAACTAGGCAAAAGATGTCTTCACCATTAGTAGGTCGCCATTAGTTTCTGATTTTTAACCATGGCTATAGAACCCAATTTGCTTCGCTATTTAACCCATGGCTGGAGGGAGAAGAGATGGACTTATACCTTCCCCAAGTGTAAGTGAATGCAACGAATTCAACTGGAATTCGAACTCAGCTCTCCGATTTCTTTTTCCGAGCGAATATCCATTGCGCCACAACGCACATTGCACACTCCCACACTACCGTTCCCAAAATCGATCGATAGGTATTAATAGATTAGAAACCTATAATTAAACATCTATAATTAATATCGGGTTTATAAATAGAAAGTTGTTAACTATCGCACTACAACAGTACCTAGTCATAATATTTTGTTAATGAAAAATTAAATTGCTTCAACGAATTTAACTAGAATTCGAACTCGGCTCACCGATTTCTCACTCCTAGCCGATATCTACTGCACCACAACGCACATCGAGCGTGTCGATGGAGAAAAATAATAACGAAATGTCGCAGAGAAACGTTCACATTTTTAAATAAAAATGTTTTTCAAATATTTCCCTCGTTAACATTTCTCTTTAATTTTCTCTCGCGTCTTGAAAGTTATTTATTTTTTTTAATGATCTTCCAAGATAGACGAAGTAGAGAAATATTTTAAAAAATTTTTCTACTACAAAATTTTAATAACTCGTCTGTCATACGACTTGTGCAAAAATTGCTTCTACAATTTATTTTTAAGAAGTTGTGGCTTTGTTCCCGAAATCTTATTTAAAATATTCTTTTTTTGCTTTTTCTTCCCTTGGAAGTTTTTAAAAGAGAAGAGAAAAAACAGCATGCAATGTCTGGGAACGAGAATAAATGAAAAAAATATTGACAAATTTTAAAGAATTTTTTACTAGCTAGAGTTTATGCTTTTAATGTAATTTTTTTAGTCCTGATTTGGCATCTTGATTTCAGTCACTTTCTCACCGACGTAACGAAGCTTCTTTCTGTTTTTCTATAAATATTTTCATGACAACTGCTCTAATTTGCTTCTTTTTTTCCCCTGATGCCACGCCCACGTAAATTTAAGCGTGATACTAGATTGGCATCTAGGTCCCACTCTTTTACCTTTGAAATACTTAATTGCAACCGAACAGTTTCCTTTCTCGCACTTCCCGCCTGTAGAATGTCCTTCCGTTTACTTGCTTCCCTGATAACCAATCTCCCAAAATTTAAATACTGCATCAACTACCATCTTCTCTCCCTTTTAATCATATCCATCTTTTATCCTTTTTTTTAATACCCAGTCTTTTCTCTCACTGTAACCGCCTGTGTCCCGTGTGAGATGATTAAAAAAAAAAAAAATTAACCACTACGAAGAATTAAAATTTAGGTTTTTCTTGTCAATAAATTTTTACTATCCTTGACATAAATGTGCGATCATTATTAATTAAATGTCTCCAGTACTGCATTTAAAAATGTTAATTTAAGCAAAAGGCGTTTTCAAGTTATGATTTCACACTAAAGATTGCAATATTTTCGGAGTTATTTATTTGTAATATTTTTGGTATATTTGTGGGTATAATTGACAAAGAAGTGGATACAAATATTAGCGTTGAGTGGAATATTTTATTTTCTTATTTTTACATACTTTCGTGTTAAGTGTCTGCTAGCAACAGAACACATGTTGCCTGCTTAGAAGCCAGAGAGGGACTGGCCAATCCTTTAGGTCAAGCATGGGTCAGGGAGATAGAAAGAGTAGGGGAAAGAGAAATAGTAGCAGAGAAAGAAAAGGGAATAGATTTGGGTATCTTAGTTCTTGGGAGTTATTTAGAGACAGAGAGGGTAAAAGAAACAATGCATTCTCTGCATGGTAGTAGTATCTGACCTGAGGTCATTTTGGTTCATTACTACATATTATTCATAGTAGAAAATTTTAATAGTAGTGCACTCAGTAAAGTTTAAACTTACTGGTACTCAGTTACAAGAATTTGTGAGATCAACTTTCTAATATTTGTTCACGTCGAAGCGTCCTGCCTTTCGAACGATATTCAAATGCAAAAAATGTGTGTGTCACCATCGTCTTTCAGAAAAGCGAAAAGACGAAGTAACATAGCCTCTTGACTTCAAACTTATCACTAACAGTACAGCAGAACAACTCAAGTTATATACACCACTCAGCTTCAAGTCTGTAAGTAAATAAGCAATAAACGCCTGGCGCCTGCCATTCGACAACGAGTACTAACAATAGTTGTCTCATACAACAGCACACTCGTAGACACAAAATAGCTACTCTAAAAAATGTAAGTGGTTTTATATTCTGGAGAAAAACAGAGACCTAAATAAAACCAGACCATGTCCCGGCGGAAGCCAAAAATATGACAGAAAACTAGGAAACATTCCCACCCTTTCTTCTAAAAAAACAGATCGATGATAACCGTTCGTCTGGGTCTTTAGGGAGGTAAAGACAGAGAGTAGATACCCAGTACCAAGGTGTAAACATCTTGGACTGAAGCTTAAAACATACAGTAGACAAGACCATGTCAGCATCAGAGAAACGAATGTAGGCCGTCACAAATATGAACCTCTGTGTTAATACCCCCCCCCCAATCTCCTCTCCCTTTGCCGTAGCCCACCAACTGACGTCAACAGTTTCCATCAGCCATGACGTCATCGCACACGATTTGTGCTTTAAGTGCGTGTGTGTTTGATTCATTTCATAGCAGTGAAAGTAATAAGAGAAAACATTATTATTCTAACGGAACTGTATTTATTCATTAAAAATATGTCGCTCATAGCGACCTGGTATTCAGATTATAATGTAGATGCTTCATCACTACAGGTTTCTTTATAACGTTTGGCATTTAAGATTTATTGAAAGCAATTTTTAAAACTACAGGGTTAATATAACTGAGTCAGTTTTGAAAACATTAAAAATGTCCTGATCTAAAGAATCCTAACTTTCATTAATTTATTGGCGTTTTGAAAAATAAATATTTTGGTTTGATAGTTTTGCTTAATAATGTTTTAGTAAAACAAAAATTGCTATCGATATAATAGGAAAGAAACAAAAATGTACTCTATTTAAAAATGTATTAATTAATTTATATTTTTAAAAAAATTAATGATATCATTATTTAGAATTATTATTTTACATGGTTCAGATAGAAAGTTAACAATATCAGTCCATCAACTATACCCAGTCGGCATGTTTCAGGTTTTCTGCTACTCGCACACCCTTGCGCGCGGGCACACAAACACACACACACATATATGCATACAAAGAGATATCAACAGCACATATATATATAAACTATATATGATAAAAAATATAGCTTTACTGTATGTTAGGGCAAGAAGTCCTCAATATCTGGAATAGTGCCTGTGTAAATATAAGAAGTGCTGAAGTTCAGACATATATATATATGTGTGTGTGTTTATATATATATATATATATATATATATATATGAATAAAATTGGATGAGAACACGAGATAACTGGAAATGTATACAAGTTTTTTAGGGATTTTCTTTTACATTGCTATGGTTCACCATTGAAATATAGACTTCGACATTGGGTAAAAAAAAATACTTCTCTGGCGATGCCTGATCTTTGACGAAACATGCCAAGGTAAAATTTTCACAATTATATATATATATATATATACAAATGGTGGTTATTACAAAGAGAATCTGGTATAGAAGAAAAAGTGCGAGAAGCCATGAACGTTTTGTCTAAAGTGTAGATTTATGGTTGCTATTATTATAATTACTACTTGCTTTTTGTATGATATATTAAGTGTCCATAATGGTATTTGTGTCGCTACACGTGTTTCAAATCTACAGTTGATTCTCTTCAGGCGAATAATCTTGTAACTTCACTTATCGAGATCCGTTATGTGAAGTCACAAGTTTATTAATAATAGCAACAATAAATTTACACTTTAAACAAAACGTTCCCGGCTTCTCGAACTTTTTCTGATATATATATATATATATATATATATATATATATATATATATATATATATATAACCAATTCGATCACGAAGAGCGTCGTGATCAAGTAATTTGCCTTTTTGCCTTTTAAACACATTTAACTCGTTCATATTTTCGAAAGTTCATAACTGCTCAGTTTCGCATCTAAAACGTCAACAAAGAAATCTTTAAAGAAATAATGGATTTATTTTTGAATTTATTTATGAATTTATTATTTATTAATACAAATATGCATATTCATATACAAACATGTATAAATTCATATTATAATATATACATAGACATTTACATATAATTTACATGCACATGTACATACACACACACACACTCACACACCCACGCACAAAGATTATTTTAATTATTTAACCCCAAGTTAGACTTATTGTAACTAGGACACAAAAGTTACGTGTCTTAGATAATACAAAAAATATTAAGAAGCGAGAAAAATAAAAGAGGGATACTAGAAGAGTTCTACAAGCAAGAAGTGTGATAGAAGGAAATGTTAGCATAGAACTTACGGTTACATATAGCCATTCCAACTAGAAAATAATGAGACATTTCCGCTAATACAGTCAGTCAAGTGCCATACGTGATACACGCTTGGGCGATCATGTCTCGAAATGTACATGACTGACTGGGCAGAAGATTATCCCGCAGTAGGTTGCCATTGCTTTCTGCGGTAGACTGGTTGCCGACCAATGCTATAGAACCCAATCTGTCCTGTTATTCCATAACTGGAAGGAATAGACGGATTAATACCTTTCCCAAGGGTATTTGTGCGTAAGTGAAAGCAATGAATTCAGCTGGAATTCGAACTCGGCTCCCCGATTTCTCGTTCCGAGTCGATATCCAATGCACTACAACGCACATCCTTCGCTAATATAGTATTGGGCTTAAATTCATAAAGTCTAAGTACTATAGAAGGAAAGACATCAGAACAATTACCATGAAAATATTTATAAAAAAAGACTTACGGAAGATACAATACGGAGGTGAATAAGTATCAGATATACACTAATATACTCACTCACTCACTCACTCACATATATAATATATATATATATATATATATATATATATATATATATATATAAACAGAGATACACACACACACACACACACACACACACACACACACATATATATATATATATATATATATATATATATATATTTTTTTTTTTTTTTAATCATTTGACCCCGAGCAAGGCGGAAACGCCACTGATGTGCAGGGGGCTACATAAATGTAAAAAGATTAATTAGAGAAGAGTGAGGAGTACAAACTAGTTAGAAAGGAACAATAGAAAGCTGAGAAAGCAGGTGCGATGACAGATACATAGGTGGAGAGAAAGGGAAGGTTATACGGGGGTGGGGAGAGAGCTAGAGTCCAGTGGTTAGTAGATGAGTATTGACTTTGCATTTAAATTTCTGGAGGTTGTAGCAAATTGTATTAGAACATGTAAAGAACTACTACAAAATTGTACAGTTTGTTACGACATTGAAAGAACAATGTCTCATCAGGTAGTTAGCAATGATGGTACCCTAATGTAATGTAATGTACCTTATTCTAATGTAATATTTAATAATAAATATTCATTGCTCTATTTCTATATTGAGCTCTGTTTTGTATTAATGTTTTGAACGTTGCAATTTTATTCTTCTTCGTTTGTATATATACAGATATATAGATACAGACCACTTTCTTAAATTAATACTCGTCATTATATAAGTTGTAAGGTACCTGTAACTTAGAGAGATTATAATGATAGACACCTTCACAAAATGAATGCCACCACCTGAAGATTAGCGTTCATGATCCATGGTAAAATATGGTGAAGGTGACTGGCAATATATTTAATAACAGATTTTATTTTGCATTTTTCTTTCTTTACACTGGTTGCTTTCTTTAAAACAGAGATTCCAATATATCCTGATCTGTTACGTCCAGGTATGCAGACCATAATTCTGAGATACCAATCTATCCTAATCTGCTGTGACATTCTGTTTTGATATATATATATATATATATATATATATATATATATATATATATATATAATATAATATAATTTTATGGTCATGTCAATTTTTCATTGCTGCATGGAAATTTCTATGTTTCGAGATTAATTCTCATCATCAGGCAATGCTGGTGTAGTTGTGCAGACGATTTACATTCAAATGACAAATACTTTCAGTTTACTGTGAATGTATGTGGGTGTTTTCTTTTTTGTTTGTTTTTTTTTTGCTTTGTGTGTGTGTGTGTGTGTGTGTGTGTGTGTGTGTGTTCGGCTAATCAGAATGGAGATTCACTTAGGGGTTTAACCTCGAGGAATTTACGTGCTAACCAACTTTTTTCTCCATTGCCTGATGATGAGAATTAATCTCGAAACATAGAAATTTCCATGTAGCAATGAAAAATTGACATAACCATATAATTATATTATATTAAGCTCTATAATACTCATTATATTGAGCACTGTTCATAATAAAATAAATGCCAGAGAACTCGATATAAAAAACCTCGAGTCCTCTTCACTTGGAATTATATATATATATATATATAATTTATTTCTGTATTTACTAGCCTTCCCACGCAAGGCCAGATGTGACACATGGTCATTGTATAGTGGGTATTCCCATATAGCCGGGCCAAAAAAATCTCTGTCTATTTTTCCCCAGTCGTGGTTCTACCCTTCGGCGGAACCACGACTGTGTTTGTGCTCTCTGCTCGGAAGCAGAGAGCGCCCTCTACCCGAAGGCAGAGAGCTGACAGTGTCATAGAAAAGTCAGGCGAATGCCTAAATTTATTTCATACTATTTTTAGTGGATAGTGGGTAGATTCTAAATGAAAATAGAATGGTTTTGTTATTATTACATTGCAAAATTTTACAAGGCAGCCAGAAGCCTTTGCTTCAGCTAGCTAATAAGAAGAGACTAGCATGGGGAAGAGAGCACAAAAACTGGACACTAGAGCAGTTCATTTGATGCGCATGTTATTGTGTAGTACCATTCTATTTTCATTTAGAATCATCCACTTGGCAATAAATACTAAAAATAGTATGAAATGCATCATTTTTTTAAAACTGGCCTAATAATTATGGCCGGTAGTATATATATTGTAATTTTGTTATTACAATGGTTTATAAAATCATTTTATGACTACACAAAAATGTTCATGTTTCATAACAACACTGTTTTTCTTCAGGTGATATTTTAAAATAAATGGTGAAAAAAATTTATTTAGAAAATATAAGATGAATTCATGGTTATTTTTAAAAAATTAGGGAGTGGTATTTGGAAAATATGCTTGTAGGTGTGTCAATATTTTTAATAAAAATGAGAATTAGGTTGAACTATGAAATTGAAGATTTGGTTCGCGAAAAAAAACAGAGTAACCTGATGTCATAGCATGACACTTTTTAATTTTGTCTGGTTAAGATTTATAGTGGGACCATACATTATTTAAATGGGTAGAAAATAATTTTTATCAGCCGGTTAGATTTCAGGTTTCTTAAAAATTTGATTTTGGACTACATCATGAGTTAAAGGGGCTGGAATATTTCGGTTAGAATTAGAATTACATGATTATAGTATACTAATATATATATTATATGATTATATTACATGATTATAGTATACTAATATTTATATTATATGATTATATTACATGATTATAGTATACTAATATATATATTGTAGTTATGAAAACCAAATAAGTATTGTGTGGGTCAGTTATTTTAGTAAAAATAATGTGTAGTGATAAAATGTTTTTATAAACCATTGTAATAAAAGATATTATATTAAGCTCTACTTTCTATTGAGTACTCTTTATAAAAATAAGTGCATGAACAGTGGGTTTTCATCCACCTGTTCTTTCACTTTTTTATAATATATATATATATATATATATATATATATATATATATATATTACAGCGATTGATTTTGTACTACCTCATAAGTTAAAGGGGCTGGAATATTTAGGTTATAATTATAATTATATAATTATGATATAGTAAGACATATTGTAATGCAAATTCAGTACAATATATAATGGATTCTCCCGTCGCGTTCAACGTATGAGGGTCCAACCTTTTTCCAGCAAGACAACCACACAGAGATTTGTTTATAGTGGTGAAGGCATTGTGTAGTACCATCCACACTTTTTGGAACTGCTGATAACAAACAATTGGTGCAGATGACTGCCACAAATCGCACGAACAGCAGACCTCAATTATTTAACCCATAATTGGAGGGAACGAACGGATTAATACCTTTCCCAAGGGTACCAGTGCGCAAGTGAATGCAGCGTGCTCGACTGAAATTGGAACTCGGCTCACCGATTTCCCCCTCCAAGCCGACATCCACCGCACCCCAACGCACATCCGTGAGTGCTAACAATATATATATATATATATATATATATATATATATATATATATGCAAAAGTATACTCAGTTATAATCCGAAAAGAAGACAAGCGGAAAGTTTTTTCTTTTTTTTTTTTTTTTTGCTCTTTCATGGACTTTATCAAGGCAAAGAGATCAAAATGAATTTTATTTTAAATAAAGTATCTACAAACAAAATTTTTCGCTTACTGGAAAAAATTCTCATAAATTATTCATAAGATTAACTGAAATTATTAAACATTTGAAAAAAAAAATGTTCATCGCATGTAAAATACCCAGACAACCTCTTAAACAAATTAACAAAAATAGACAAAAAAGACAAATACGGCATAAAATTAATGCACAAACGTCCCTATAGAGAAGTGCCTAAATCTACTAAAAACACACTTAACAAAACCAAAAGTAAAATTACATAACTCTACAAATAAAATAATAAAACTATGCCATCTAATCACCAAACACTATTTCTTTACTTTCGGTGACCACTTCTATAGAAAAACATTTGGTTTACCGATGGGATCACCTCTCAGCGGTGTTTTCATTTGTCTATTTTTAGAGTTTCTAGAAAGGAACACATTCAAAAGGATTCTCCCATCAAAAATTCTTATTTCAGATAAATAGACCACCCCTACTAATATATCCACAAAATACTAATATAAAAGATCTTGTCAACCAACTTAACAGCGTCGAACCTACAAAAGACTTTACCTTTGAAACTGAAACCAACTATACTCTTGCCTTCCTAGATATCACGTTACACAAAAACAATAACGAAGTCATTTGACGTCTGCAGAAAAACTATCAACAAATACGACTCGCTCTGTTTCTACTCAAACTACATTTTTAAGATAAAATCTGGTATAACTGTAAGTTTTTATTTAAGAGCATTAAGAATTTGCAGTCACCAATATTTACTCAAAAAGTAAACACAGAAAACTTATTCAAAAATCTACAGTACCCATATCACTTTATTCACAAGGTAAAACGAAATGCACATAAAATATACAACCACAACAAAACCATTATTCACAATAATAAATTAAATAACAGATACATAATACTACCTATCAATTCCATAACATCCACTATCTAGAAAACTTATCCCCTCTAAACAACACCCAAATAGTCACAACTACTTCGAAAAGCATTATGGATATAATCAGATGTAAAAAATAAAAGAATAAAAAAAAAAACAATAACTCAGAAGCAAGCATATAGTTGCTAGAACTGTCCTTCACAGTACATTGGAGAAATATGCAATTTTTTTTAAAATAGCGTATCTAGGAACACAGAATTAACCTCATTAATAATAATTTATGCACTGCTCATACACAGAAATTAATTCGACCACAATTTTGGCATAAAGAATGCCATACCTTTCAAAAACGAAAATAGATTACTCAGACGGAAAATTTTCGTGAACGCCGCTATCAAATATCAAAATATTAATCTGCGCCCGGTTTTTCCCAATCTCACCTTTCCTAATAGAAACAATATTTTTTAGTAATGCTTAATAGTTTCAGTTAATTTTATGAATAATTTATGAGCGTTTTTTTTTGTTTTTTTTTTCAAGTAACCAACAATTTTTTGTTTGTAGGTTGGAGTAGATAGACTAAACTATCGCCCGGTTGACACTCCACCCACGTTTATTGAACATGTGTAGAGGCTCATCCCTTGTTCCCTGTTTAGGATGTGGTTTCCGGCTTTCTCTCTTCTAATCTTTTCACTCTTACGTAGCCCCCTGCACATCAGTGGCGTTACCGCCTTGCTCGGTGTGATATGATTAAAAAAAATATATATACTTTATTAAGAAAAAAAAAATCATCTCTTGCTTTGATAAAGTCCATCACAAAAGAAAACGCGTAGGCGAAAAATATGTCTTTCTTCTTGTCTTCTTCATTTAACTATATATGGGGTACGATGGCTAAATCATTGCCATTTTAATTTCACACATGCGTGTTTTAGATTTTATTGATTGCACATTATAGTAAAGTCAGTTGGACACCGTCTATGAGGAAAAGAGCACAATGACGTAATTCACTCCGCTAGAAATGTGGAAACAGTATATTGTACTGCTTGGCATTCGCACCGGAAGCTCTAATACGAATATTTCACAGTATTTGAGTGTCAGTCTGATGACAGTACAGAGGATTTGGAATGAGTTGGATGATATATCCAGTCAACATCATGGTGTTTGGAGTGATCACTAGTGATGGCGACGTTATGTCTCTATTCATCTTCCCACAGTGCCTCAGTCAACATGGAGGCCTGCACTAATTGCCTCGAGGAGGTAGTGCTGCAATGGATCAGGAGGGTGGCTGCTAGAACAGAACTCTTCACAAGCAGAAGAACCCACTCATTTCTCTCAAACAATATCTTCGACATAGTAGCCATTACAGCAGGCTACCTAACTCCCGATACTGAAACCTCCTTGATCATTAGGTGTGAAGTGCTGTTAAGTAAGAAACCAACAAAACTTTTTGTAACACCAAAGATGAACTGATGGCAAGGTTTATGGCAGCATTTACCAACTTAAACAAGGAGACAGTCTAGAAGAGTTACAGAAGATTCCGAAGTCGTCTGGAAATTGTGGTTGAAGCCAATGGCAATTTTATTGAATGAATTTAATCTTTAGTTTTTCCAGATATTTTTGTGTAGTTTTGGTAAATATATCTGTTAAAATGAGATATCAGTGTTATTTTCATTTTTGTGTAATATAGACGACAATTTATCCATCGAACCCTACCTCTCGATAGATAGATAGATAGATAGATAGATAGATAGATAGTGAATAATTAAATAACATGAATTAATTTATAAATGAAAAAAATGTTTCTACTTTCTTTTTTGATGGATTTATTTTTCAAATCTCATTTTGCTTATATAGGTGGCGTAGAGGTCATTAGTTATTAGTAATAACTAGGTTCGAAATTTCGAAATTTTTTTACCGTAAAAAAATGACTAAATCTAAGATACTAACTGAAATCATGAAGAAATACTTACGAGCAAATTATCCCCTCCGTTATAATAAAGACCGTTGTGCGTTATATATATATATATCCCAGTAAATAAAGAACGAGGAAAGTATTAACAACGTTCAAAACATTAATTTAAAACAGTACTCAATATAGAAATAGAGCAATGACTATTTATTATAAGTTATAGTTTAGAACATGTACAAATTATGATTTACTACAAAAGTGTACATTTTGTTTCGACATCGAAAAAACAATGTCTTATCAGGTAGTTAATAATGATGTCAATTCGGTCGGGTTTCAATCCTGGCTAGAAGCAATCTGATGTCTAACCGTATTGATGAGCTGTGATACAGCGAAACAGATCTGCATGCGTCTGACTAACTATATATATACAAACATATATAATTATATATATGCATGCAAATAAATATCTGTATATACAAAGCGATTATTTCAATAAAGTTGGTGAAAAAGGCCTATTTGAATAATTGTGCATACATATTTGTTAGTTCTTCAGTGGCTTCAGTTGAATAGAAATGGAAAGCTGAACGTCAACGTGTGATTAAATAACTGAAGAATAATTATGATTTAATGTTGGACAATATCATCGAAAATGAGGACAAAACTGGAAGCGGAAATGTGGTTCTACAGAAGGATGCTGCGGATATCGTGGACTGAGCATGCAAGCAACGATGAAGTGTTGGAAAGAATGGCAACAAAAAGGAAATTAATACTGACCATCAGGAAGAGACAACTGAAGTTCCTAGGACACGCAATGACGAAGGAGAGCTTGGAAAACCTGATACTGACTGGCCAGATAGAACGAAAGAGAGACAGAGGAGGTCAGCGGATAACATATTTGCAGGGCCTGATCAGGTGGATGACGGAACGGGGTGATGGGATGGTTCTTATGGACCGTGAAGATATGTGGCTAAGATGTTGTCTGTTTTGGAAGACAACATCTAAATTTGTAAAGCTCGGCTCTTTTGCTACATCCGATGCCACTACCTCAAGTGAAATAAAATTTCAGAAACAACACTTGAGGTGGGTAAAAAGTGGATTTTTTTTCTCGAGAAATTTCAAATGAAATTCGACCGTCCGGGTCAATTCGACCCCATCTATATGGGCTACCAAAAATCATAAAATAAAATAAAAAACCCATTAAGACCCATTCTTTCTATGATAGGATCAGCCCAACTCAAGGTCGCCAAATGGCTTTCTTTACTGTTGGAACCTGTGTTGCAGCGCTTAAGTGCATTTTGTATACAGGATTCGTTTTCCTTTATTGACCGTATCCGAAGTTGGTCTTCTGGCAAGTTCATGCGTTCTTTTGACCTGTGTTCTCGATTTACTTGTGTCCCTCTTTTGGAGACAATCAATATTTGTTGTGATTTACTTTATTGCAGTTTCTTGTCTCCTCCTAGTATTCCTGAATCAGTATTTGCTGAATTGATAAAATTTGCCACGTCGTTTGTTAAATTTAGTTTTGATAATATCATGTATCGACAGATTGACGAAGTTGCTATGGACTCTCATTTGGGTCCAGTACTGGCTAATATTTTTGTGGGCTTTCATGAAGAAAGAATACGTTGTAGTGCACTTGGGCCTCAACTGTATTGTCAATAGGTTGACGATAGTTTTTGTTTATTTCCTACCGAAGTTGAGACTGATCAGTTTCTCTCTTTCCTTAATGGTCTTCATCCATCCTTGGGGTTCATGGTTGAGAAAGAGTCTAATTCTCAACTGGCTTTTTTGGATGTCCTGGTACATTGGACAGCATCAACTTTTCTCTCCTCAGTACATAGAAAACCTACAGTTGAGGGCTTATATACGTGATGGGATTCCTTTTGTCCGACGAAGCGAAAGATAAATCTTATTAAAACCCTAATTCATTGGGCGTTAATGTTTTGTTCGGGGGCTTTGCTGGCGGAATGAAATTGATTTTGTGGCAGAAGCCTTATGTGGTGTGGGGTATCCCTAATTACTGTTCATTCCGTTATCCGTGACAAGATTGCAGAAAGGTCAAACCGATTATAGTCAAAATGCTCTATTTATGTCAGACTTTCTTGGATTGGAGCTGTGAACGCTTGACTAGACACCATTCATCTAGTGTTCGTATTTGTTATTTCTCGGTTGGGGTTCGTGTAGTGTTTCATATCCGGCCTATTTTTTGTTCTGGTAGAAGGATGTTCTCCCACTTCATCAATTAAATTATGTGATTTATAAGTATAATTGTGGTTGCTGGGCAAACTACTTAGGGAGGACTACTCAGCGCCTAGATATGAGGACTAAACAACACGTTCCGGAATCATACCTTGGCTTCGAATGAACCTGTCCCAAATGCCTACGGTTCCTCTATATGTGAGCACCTTTTAAAAAACAGAAAGTGTGCTGCTGATTTCTGTGTTGACTGGTTCACAGTTGTGTTCCAGTCACACTTTGTATTTCACTTAAAAGTGCAGGAGGCTTTGTATATCAGGTCCCGCAAACCTTCTCTCTGAAAACAGCATGAATGTTTGTTGGGACTTGCTATCACTAGCCTCAAGGACTTCTTTCCCTCAGGTATTTTCTTCCCCCATCACTCATTCCACGATTTATATTAGTCCAGTTCTATATCTCCCGATGATGCCTGAAAAGCGAGAACGAAATTGATTGCTTCGTTTTTAAAATGTCCAATAATATTCAGCTACATTCTTAGCGATAATCAGGTTCTGTACCTACTAAAGTGTATATATATATATATATATATATATATATATATATATATATATATACTATAGTCATCCGCACAGAAGAAGGCAGGCTTTTTAGCGCGTATAAACACACCCAATAGCTAGAGTGCTCCAATTCATTATCGAATGAGCGGTGTGATATATATATATATATATATATATATATATATATATATATATATATATATATATAACAAACAATGAATGTTTATTATGTCTAATCATGAGCCGTTCTAAACATCTTCTTTTGACTTTAAATTCAAATAAAATAAAGACAAAAATTGTCTAGCATTTGGATATTTTTGTTATTATGCTGGTTCTAAGTTTTTGGCTCACATGAGCCATCTTCAGAGAGGTTACAGGAGCGTTAACATAAAGATATACACCATCAAAGATGATTTTATCTTGTGCTGACATATAACATTGCTAAGCAACGATAAGTCACCGAATATGAGAATATAAAAAGATAAAATTAATATTGCACCAAGTTTGCTTACATGATAATAGTGTTTTTAACAATATTTAACACTGCCCAGTAATAGTTTAACCTGTTTCCATTAAGTTTTAGTCTGCACTAACCAACCGAGTCCTAGAACTTACAATTATCATATTGCTGATGTCCGTACAGTTGTTTTTTCGGGGAATGTCAAAATTCGGAGTGTTGGTATTCTCTACAATATTGAGAGACGTAATTTGACCGTTCAGAATAATCACACGATATTTATCAAAAGAACAAAATCCAGCAGAAAAAGACAATGTAATTTAAACAAATAAACACTGATTTAATATAACTACAAGCAGTTAAAAACTAGAAAGTAATGTCTGTTTGTTTCGGTTAATAAAATTTGAAATAGGATATAAATTGTATTTGTGTACGTATGTGAGGAACCATGGAATGTTGTTATATAGTACTACCAAGAATTCGCTGAAAAAACAGCATAGTATGAAGAAAAAAAAAGCACCAAACTAAATAAAAACAAAGTTTTATCGGTGAAATATTCATGCTATTATTAAGAGAATAGATAAAAGTATATTTTGATTATTTTTTAAAATTGTTTATTTCTCTCTAACACGTTCAAAATTTTGGTAAAATATCTTGTTTTTCTTTCGTCCGTGAGTGACGCAATTTTTACAAAATTTTATGTTTTACGACAAAAATAATATTATGCAAGTCACTTTTTGGCTGGTGAAAAACTCTTTAATTTGTAAATTCTTACAAAAATCAAATGATGATCGTATTTTGATGAAAATTTTAGAACTTATTCATAAATGACCGAAGTCATTTTTTAAATAATTATTTTTAGAAAATCTTCGTAAAAATAATTTTCTTACATATGTTCCCCCTTCCACTAATTAATTTTTTGAAATGTGTAGAAATTCGCGTGAGTTCCCCATATACTTAATATTAATTAAATTTAGGAGTCATTGGGGAATGCTAAACAACTGTCTTTTTTTTAAAAATTAGCCCTTTTTCAGAAAATTTGCTCTAAACTGTGAAAACAAAAATACGATAAAACTATGCCAATTTTTATTTAGATAAACTTTCCATTAGTTTTATAAACAATATATACTAAGGATATCATAGTCTGAGTAGAAACAAAATTTTCTATGAATAATGAATTTTTACAAGATTTGTTTTCATTTTTATTATTTTTTATTACAATAATTTATAAAGTTTCAAAAACATTTTAAAATTTCCTCTTTCATCGTTAACGCTTGGTTGTTCAGTTAATGCATGAAGACTATATTTACTAATTGAAAATTGAAAAGTTTAATACAAATAATCGAGCCATTCGATTTTTAAAATAATTAAAACATTTTAATTGTGTGTATGATGGCCCATATTTTCTTTTTACAGGTGGCCATACGTGATATATATCATTAAAAGGTCACGTGTTTCAAAAGTTGCGCTCCTTACAGAAAAAAAAACAAACAAACAAAAAAACTATATAAACATTTTCGGCAGGGTACAATTCTTTCATCTCGCTCCTGTGTTTCCTATGCCTTACGTTCCTACATTTAACGGGCTTTGCAAATCATCCCTTCAAAATTTAAAGCAATTTTTATATTTTAATTCCTAGTTTCCTAATTTTGTCAAAAAAAAGTAATTGGGAAATTCATAATTTGTGGATGTACCTAAAAAGAATATAAAAAATAGATATTAAAAATAAAAATTAATAAAAGCTATAACATTTCATAAATTATTGAGTTACCGCTATCGTTATATAATTTCATTCTATTATTAAATTATAAAATTATTTTAAAAGAAAGTTTTATATTATATTAATTTTTATTTTTCATAAAGCATCTTTAAACGTGAGGCTATAATGCTAAACTGATTAAAATTCTATAAAATGGTGGATAACTTCTCAAAATATTGTGTTAAAGTTTTAAGTTTACTATATAGTTAAAAACCAAAAATCGAATGATTAAGCTAACATAAAATCATGTCAAATTCGTGTTCCATACTTAGCATTTTTGACGGCTTTTGTCTGTCATGTCAATTATCGCCTCTGATAACACAATGATAGCCTCCTGATAACAAGGCTACCGTAATTAAGAAACACTTTTATATTACATTTCAGGCAGTAAGCATATAATACTTGTTTCAAATCAGATTAAGATAAGTTTAAATTTGCTAATTTGAATAAAATAATGTTTCAACGAGGTATATTTTATTTTTGCTAGATTTTTTAAAACCAAGAATTGGCGTCTGTTTACAAAATGTGTCGATCGTTGAAAAATGGTGGAAAAATTGAAATTATTTTAAAATCAAAAAAATTTAGACCCCAATCAATATAATTTCGGTTTGAAAAACACAAGAGTCTTTTGGATTTAGTAAATTTAACTCTTCGCTTTCAATTATAGCTAAAATTAAAGCTTCAAGATAACTTTTTTATTTTTAAAAATTAAATTTAAATTTAGGTATCGAAAATGTGTGTTTGTGTGGACCTTGGTGACGGTTGCGCGTATCTGATATTTCGTATGTTTTATTTTTTTTTTTTTTTGGTGTGTTTTACGATGTAAGCACTTCATTGAATGTGACTGGTTTTTAGATCTTGTATTTGGTATTTTGGGAAAGGTATCAATACGTCTCTTCCCTCTCGCTATGGGTTAAATAATAAAACAGATTGGATTCTTTAGCCTTGGCTGACAACCAGTCTACCGCAGAAAGCAATGACAACCTACTACAGTATAATCTTCTGTCCAGTCAGTCATGTCTCTTTCGAGACTAGAGCGTCGGGCCCAGGATAGAGCCCTGTGGGACACCAGCATTCGTGCTGTAGGATGAAGAGGCACGCCCATTCAAAACGACCTTCATTTTTCGGTTATATATATATATATATATATATATATAAGTATATTGTTGGTATGGATGGAATAAAATTCTGATATTAAAAAAGCACTATTCTTAAAAGAAAGCTCAATACAGAGTAGAGCAAAATACAGAGTAGAGCTAATAGAAAAATTATCCAAATGTTGGAGAATTTTTGTCTTTATTTTCACCTGAAATTAAAGCCCAAATACGATGTTTAGAACGGCTCATGATTAAAAAACATAATAGACATTCATTGTCTCTTATATTTAACAATATATATATGTATATATATATGTATATATATATATGTGTGTGTGTGTGTGTGTGTGTGTGTGTGTGTGTGTGTATATATATATATATATATATATATATATATATATATATATATATATATATATAATGAGTTATAAAGCCATAGAAAGAAGAATTCTTCTGAAATAAAAATGTTTTTAAGATGAAAAGATAGCTTCTTTTCGTTTCAATCTCGGAGATTGACTGCTAAAATAATCTTCCTTAAATCGCTGATTTATTTAAAAAGCCTGCCACTAGAATAAAATGAAAGAGACATTTTAATAAATAACATGAAGGAAAGACTATCCTGAACTTTTTGCTTATCTTTTTTAAACCATTTTTTTCTTTTTCCTCTACTCCTTTGTAATTTTTAAAAAAAATGTCCCACAAAATTATAAACATTTATATGCATTTTGTTCATATTTATTAACCCCCCGAAAACGGTGTAAGGGAAGGAGAATGGCTGCAACAATTCATTCATAGGGTGTTGGTTTATATCTCGGGCAATGACTGTTAGAAATCTTTCTTTTCCGAGTTTATGGAAAATATCCTACTAATAAAAAATGAACAATTTTCTGTCTTACCGACACATTTTTCTTTCTTGATTTGAATTCAAAAGGATTGAATGTATCTCCTTTGATCTTTTTACTTCCTTACTGTTTTATAGTTGCTTTGCCTTGCAATTCTATTAACTTGCTTCGTATTATTTTGTCTTGTTCCTCTTCTTAACGGTATTGAGAATTTTTTCAGTTCCATTTAATCATGTCTGCTTCCTTAATACTTCCGCTGTTTCATTTATTGTTATTATCATTTATTTCAGTCAGTTAAGTGTCATACGTGATACACGCTTTGGGCGATCATGTCTCGAAAGAGACATGACTGACTGGGCAGAAGATTATCCCGCAGTAGGTTGCCATTGCTTTCTGCGGTAGACTGGTTGCCAGCCAAGGTTATAGAACCCAATCTGTCCTGTTATTTAACCCATAACTGGAGGGAAGAGACAGATTAATACCTTTTCCAAGGGTATTTGTGCGTAAGTGAATGTAAGGAATTTAACGAATTCAAACTCGACTAATTTCCTCATCTTTGTTGTCGTTTCAGCCGTGGCGTCATCCGGCCTTCTCTCGAAACATTGTGATAATAACAACAAACGTGAAAACTTTATTCCGGATGGAAATAATGTTAACTCCTCGTCACATAAATTCAGACCAAAAGTTAATTTATGAGATGTGTATAAAAAAAGTAACAAATATTATAGGGTAGAAGTAATGTTCATGCGTCTTTTCTACAGTTGCTCTTTTATTTTAAAATGAAGCCATTTATTATTATTATTATTATTATTATGCAAAATTTACTCATTTTTATTATAACTGATTTTTATCTGATCATTCTTGATTGATAAACTTTTCGTCATCAATATGCCATGATATAAAAACAGCTATAAAAAGATGGCGTCAACTTATTAATAAGGTAGTAGAAATATAGTGTATACTTTTTTGTTTTTGAGAATCTACTTGAAAAAAAGAAGAAGCTTAGTACTGCATTTTAGATTATACAACTTAATTGTTCCCCCAATATATGCATATCATAGAGCTAACAGTCTAGTAGACTCGATCCCTAGAGAAGTAATTTTTTTGCCTTAGTTAAGTTTATTAAATATCAACAAATTTATATTTCTCCATCTTTGCACTCTGGCTGAGACATAAATACACGGTGTTTTCTCCGATCACTAACAGTAGACACATAATCAAACATGTACCTAAATGCCCTTTCTATTTTGAAAAGCATTAAAGACATCAAAGGCTAGCCATCCTATTAATCGTAAACTTTCATAGCAATTAAACTAAAAAAAAAAACAACAAAAAAAAAAACTGATAACGTACTACTGTGTGTCAATAGCTACTAATTATTCTAAAACCTGTGGTTACTCTTACCGACCGAGTATAAACTTGCCCGATAGTGCAAGATGTTGTCACGTTACTACGTATTAATTTTTAAACTCCACAACATTAAAAGTACGTACTGTCTATAATATCTCACTCTTTCTTTCTCTCTCGAACTGTGAAAACTACTCTCTCTCTCTCTCTCTCTCTCTCTCTCTCTCTCTCTCTCTCTCGTTCTTCGTATCTCTGATAACCTTACAAATTCAATAGTTAAATTAATGAATATAAAGTTAAATAATAACCCATGTTTAATCATTTGAACTGTGGATCTCGAAGAGACGAAAACTCTTTCTCGTGTTATCGTCAAATTAGGAGGTTGCTTAACGAAGACCGACCGACCGAAGCGTATATCAAACTCACATATTCTTTTAGTTAAGTTGGATTGTAGACCTTGAGGAATTAAGACTCCTTTTTCACGTCACCGACAGATTTGGAGGTTGCAAAATAAAGAGACCGAATATTTTATTAACTCATTCACATTAATCCCATGCTCCATATGAACATTTATTCGATTGACTAAATAGTCACAAACCAAAAAGCAACTGTGAATTACCAATTGTATTAATCACAGAATATAAAGACATGTATGATTGTTTCAATTAAGAAAAACTGAGAACACTTCAGTTAACTGATTGTTGAATTTTTACAAAAGAAAGGTAACTTTTTACTGTCAAAAACTGCGAATAGGAACTGAACATCACTTGGCAACGGAAGATTACAACTTTAAGAAGTCAAAAGTTGTAGCTAAATGACACTCCCACGCGCGTGACAAAGAATGTAAGGAACTGAAAGAAAAGAAGGAAAAGAAAAATTTTAAATGTAAAGAAAGAGAGAGAGGGAGAGAGAGAGAGAGAGAGAGAGGTGAGAGAGGAAAAGAAAATAGATTATATTTGTGGCTTCAGACAATAGACCAAAGTTAAGTGTTTTGTTTTTTTGTTTCTTTTTCTATTCTCATATTGCATACATCGCACACACCTTTCCACACGGAATTTGGTTGTTTTCAATCTGCTCTCTCTAGAATGATTCAAATATATTCACAGCTAGTGTTTAATTTCACTTCTATTTATTATATTTCCTGCTGGAACGATAATCTCTACTGAGAAAATTCTTCATTTTTTTATAGTGCGAAATCTTGTTTACTGAACTGGGGAACTTCACTTTCGTAATCACCAAATCCCAGTGTAACAGCCCATACTATATCCAGCCAAGAATATACCTGGATTTGTTCCAGGCTAAACTGTCTTATACGAGGTATAGGTCAGATCATTTGTTCTCAGTCGGGATCCATATAGACCCTGGGGGTTGTCAATGTAACATTACTGGGATCCACACAAAAATAGCAATTGGAGGTTAATATTTAATCTTTTAATATGGTTTGTTTTGATTTATTTTACATAAATTTTTCATAGAATTTAGTCATTAAATACAAGGTTTTTTTTTCCATTAAATCAGTTCTACTGTTCGTTTTTTTTAAGCATGTATATTTACTATTGAACAGGTGAAGAGGTTTATTCCTTGTTCCCTGTTTAGGATGTGGTTTCAGGCTTTCTCTTTCCCAATCTTTTCACTCTTACGTAGCCCCCTGCACATCAGTGGCGTTACCGCCTTGCTCTGGGTGACATGATTAAAAAAAAAAAAAAAATACAATTGATAAACTTACCCATTAAAGAGTAAAAAAATAAGATAAGTTTTTTTCTCATTAAAAGGTTGGAGATTCACAAAAAAAAAAAAAAAATTAAATTAAGAGTAAAAGTGGTCCTTAAGTTAAAAAACAATTTGCGAACTACTGAGTCAGACTAAGCTCGTTGGGAGACGGTATAAGGCATTGTGATTATGGTAATGTTTAGGTATGGGCTAACATACCATATACCTACCGGCCCAGAATATCCCACCTTTTATCATGTATGTTTTTGTTTTTAATCCTGTTACTGGTTCGCAGGGAGCTACATGAGAGGAGAGTGAAAAAAAAAAAAAAAAAAAAAAAAAGGAACAAGTTACAGGGGGTGTCGGGGAATGCATAAGAGAAGGATGGGAATACTGGTGTGAGGAAAGTTACGTGAGAGTAAAGCGAAAAGAAAAAAGAACATTATACAGGGGGGGTGTTGGGAAAGGATAAGAGAAAGATGGGAGTCATGGAGATAAGAGATGCCAGTTGACGTTGCATTTAAACTACTGGAGATTGTAGCTGTCAGGGAAGCAAGCAAACTAAAGGGAGTTACACAGGCGGGGAGTATGAAAAAAGAAGCTGGTAGAGAAGAAGTGGCGGCAACATTTGACAGTTTTGACTGTGAAAAGGTGGGACCTAGTTGCCAGTCTAGTAGCTCGACTAAATTTGTGTAGAGGAGGCACCATGGAGCGGAGCAGAAGCCGTGAAAATATTTGTAGAAGGGAAACCACACCCCGTCGGTGAGAAAGTCGAGGTGCCAGATCGGGATCGATTTCATTGAAGATTCTCAATTGAATTAGATAAATGTATTACTGTATTTGTAGGTGATAGGTGATTCCTTATTGATTTTGAAAAATATTAATTTCTCTTGAGAAATAATACATGATTGATGACGAATGATCAGTCAGTATTACTAGTTTTTAAAATGGAGCTATCATATAACATTCTAGTTATGAAAAACAGTTGTTGATGCTAAGAGTAAAAGTGGGTAAAAACTGGCGTAGTTTAGACCAAGCTATTTTAAACTTCGTGGTATTGTATAGTCTAGCCACAATCATACGCGGGAATTATTCTGCACTAGGCTAAAATATACCCGTGTATATTATGGGAGGGGTTTAATCTGGGCTGATAAACCGGTCTGTTTCACGATTCCCAGTTGATCAACATTATTACCCATTTTTAGACAATCATTTCACGCCAAACAAGATAATGATGTCACTAACGGGTTACTGGGAGTGAAAGAGAATGAGAAGACATTTTATTGTGGATTCCTTGTGAGCAACCGCACAAAATAATAAACAACAAAAACAAATATGGAGATAGAAAAGTGGGTTATATCGAATGTAATATACAAACTTGAACGCAGGTTAGTAAATCCAAGAATACTATTAGCAAGAAATAAATACATACAAGTTTTGAAATGAAGTCGTGGAAATAGTATATCCGTGTAGATTAATCTAGCTGAGTGGAGCTCAGAGCTAGTCTGACTTCTGATGCGGTAGTCTTTGGGTAAGTTCGGTATCTCTCGGTAATTTACGCATCAGTAACAGTATTCTCCGATAACTGTAACGGATCTCTACGAATACTCTCTACTGCCAACTGCAACGGTATTTAGTCACCTTCCCACTTAAGGCGAAATGTGACATAATGTCTTTTTAATGCGGGTCTTCCCGGCCATATAGCCAGGCCAAAAATATGTCTATCTTTCCCCAGTCGTGATTCTACCCCTCGGCGGATCCACGACTGGGTTAGTGTTCTCTGCTCGAAAGCAGAGAGCGCTCTCCACCCGAAGGCAGAGAGCTGACAGTGTCATAGTAGCAGAGGCAAATGCCTGCTGCGACGGTATTTACCAACCTTCCCACGCAAGGTTAGATGTGACACAAGGTCATTTTATAGTGGGTTTTCCCGGCCATATAGCCGGGCCAAAAAATGTCTGTCTATTTTTACCGAGTCGTGATTCTACCCTTCGGCGGAACCACGACTGGGTTAGTGCTCTCCACCCGAAGGCAGAGAGCGCTCTCCACCCGAAGGCAGAGAGCTGACAGTGTCATAGTAGAAGCGGCAAATGCTGGCTGCGGCTGCTCTTCCCTCTATGGCAGGAGTATATGTACACTCAGTTAAGTCCATTATCATATAGAAAGGGGAGATCACACAACAAATTTGTATGGAGAAAAGAAATAAAAGAACAGGTTTCAGGAAAACAGAAGATGGCGATAATGCTACTAAAACGCAAGGGAGCACTGAAATAGAACGAGAAGACCTCAGAGGGGAGAAACGACAATAAAAAATGGAAGAAAGAACATGGTGTTCATGGCGCATTTAATTTTTTTGAAAATTGTATGCAGCAGAAAGCAAGAAAATAGAGGAGAGTTCCACTGGCGGGAAGTTCAAGAAAATAAACTATTAGAATAGAGCTTACGGTTATAGATAGCTAGTTCAGCTGTAAAACGGTGAGACCTAGTTGCCAATCTAGTAGTACACCTAGATTCATGCCGTAGAAGTATAAAAAGGAAGAACAATTGCCGTGAAAATATTTATAGACAAGACAGAAGGAACTCACACTTCGGCAGTGGTAAAGTGATTAGTAGAATTACCTATGCTTCTATCTTGCTTAGCTAATTGGATGCGTTCATTTAAAATATAACGCTTTCATTTTCATATCCATCCCGGCGAATGCTGTGTTTTGTCGATCTTGTCTTTATTATTATTGCTTCTGAGAAAACCTTTCACGTCCGCCATACGTAGAGAGTCACATTCATCAAATGCTCTCATCAGCACCATGTCTATGTCATTTGCAATTCCATTTGGGCTTGGCGTTTTCGATTTTTTCCGGTCGTACATTTCCCCTCTTATCAGTTCAGCTGCCAATATACACTGGCATAATCGGTCAAACATTATAGTACTTTATGTCGTCATGAAACCTTTCATAGCCGTACGGACACAATAATCATGCTAATGAACCTTCTTTTACACTCTTTAGTTTCCTTGTCGGCTAACAGCATCCCCCGCAGAAAGACAAGCTCCGATCGCACTAAAAAGGCCACCTACTTAATAAATGCCTATAGATTTAACTATAAAGAACCAATATTTACATATCCCCGAACCAAGTAAATGAATACAGACACAAATACAAATGACTAATATTTGCATATTTCTAAATCAAGTAAATTGGTCTGATTCTAAAACTTCAAGTTCAGTTTCATGTTAATGTTAAATGTTTTTTTAAAAAAATATATCCTTCAGATTATCACTTTATACAATCGATTGGAGGCTAATTTTTGGTCCATGCTTTCAACATGCTCAACATATCAAAGCATTCCAGTTTTGCATTAAATAATTCATCCATGAAATTACCTTATATATATGTATATATATGTGTGTGTGTGTGTGTGTGTGTGTGTGTGAATTATAAATATCAATATGCAGTTTGTTATATATATTATATTATTTAGATATTATATAAGCGTGGTACTTATTTGAAAGCGCTCAATATCAGTGATAGAGCTGATATATTCATATAGATAGGTGTAAGTTTGTAGCCCTGGGTTTCACGCTCTTGCGATCGTCAGACAAACTGATTAATTTTTTTTTTAATTGGTTATATGTAGGGTTGCGTATATTTGTGTATTTTTGTGGAAGTGCGGGGGGGAATCTGTCGTCATGACAGACGCAGACATATATATATATATATATATATATATATATATATATATATATATACATTTGTACACCCATTGACGCGTGCAAGGACACACACACACACACGCACGTTCGCCCACTGCGGCTTGTATAAACATATATATGCGAATCGTGCGGGGCTCGGCACATATATGTATATGTGTGCCGCTGCGCACATACATACGCATTCGGTTGGTGTATTCGAATAGTGTAGCGATGTCAACGCGCGGACAGTTGTCGATTTCTCGTACGTACATATGTACGTATGATGGGTTCTGTGTGAAATTATGATAGGTAAGAATTGCTATTTTATTTAAGGCTGTATTGTTATTTTTTATTTTAAAGTCGGTTATTAGCTTTTTTTTATTTTTGTGGTTGCGTATATTTAAATGGTAGAAATTCTAATTTGTAATGCTTGTTAGTGTTTATGTGTGGTGTATTAATTTTACTACGGCAGAGATGCGTAATTTACGTTAATGATGTGACAGTAATATTTGATGATAATAACAGTTGTGGTAGTAAATAGTTATTGTGAAATGGTAGTAGTGATTAGTAATGGTGGTGTGATGATAATAACAATAAATGCAATTATTATGATGGTAGTTTGAACTAGAGAATAGTAGATAGGATTATGGTATCAGTGGTTCCTTTATTTTTTTATCCGTTTGGTATAAATTGTGATAATAGGTATTTATTATAATGTCTGCATTTGGAAATTAGTTCTGATCTTGTGTTTAGTAAGTTCTTTTGTGGGGTATGAGATATAATTGCTACTTTTTCATGTCGGCAAAGTAGGCATTTTTTGTAATGTTGTTGTAGGCAGGTGCTTTTTTCAGTATTTTCCAGCTTATTGTTGGTGAAATATTTCTGTCTTTTATTGTCTGTTATTAAATTCTAAAAAACAATTTTTTTTATTAATTCTAAAAACATAATTTATGCTCTAAAATGCGATGAATGCGCAAAAATATATGTGGGGTCGACTCAAGGCCTGAATAAAAGAGTTGCCCTGCACAGAAGTAACATTAAACTAGTCAATAACAGGAAATTGTACGTTTACATGAATGCAGTGGAGGTCAATTCAGAGTAATGTCTATATACAAAAATTCAGATTATGACACGCTCATTATGCAGGAAAAAATATTTATAAAAAAATACAAGCCTTCCCTCAACAAAACATGAAAGACCTAAGACACACACACACACACACACACACACACACACTGAATTCAAACGCGATAAAAAAACACGCACACACACACACTAAATTCAAATAGTATTCCAAAACCAATAAAAAGAACTAGATGACCCGTAGAGCAGAATTGAATCAAAATCGCTGAAAACAATTTTGAAGTATAACGACGAAATCAAATCAGTGAAAAATTTTTATATAACCAACGAAAGGTGACGGGGGAGATGTAACGTGCGTGTGTCAGAAAGTTCATATGCGTGCGTGCGTGTTGTTTTTTTTTTCACCTAACACGCACGCACGTTTATGAACTTTCTGACCTGCTCACCACTTATCTATTTATACCCGATCTCGATATGTGAAGTGACAATTTTATTCGCCTGAAGAGAGTCAACTTTAGACTCGAAACACATGTGGCGAAACACATTATGTACAAAAAGAAAGTAAAATTAATAATAATGACAACAACAATAAATCTACACTTTAAACAAAACGTTCACAGCTTCTCGCACTTTTTTCTTATATATATATATATATATATATATATATATATATATATATATATATATATATATATATTAGGGTAGGTTAATTTTACACTTTTTTCAAAAATAAACTTAGGACAAATCTAGATAGTTAGGACTTAATGAGATAAAATCTGTCTGATATTACCTACATGTGTATGTTTTTCTGAGAAATGTTGTTTAATTGTACTGTTGCTTAATAGACTTATATGTCACCTTTCTGTTCAGAGTACAATTAAAAAACAACTTCTCAGAAAAAACATACACATGTAGTTAATATCAGACAGATTTTAGTCAACAATACAATAATCCTTATTCATACACTCAGTAAAATGAACCTTCAGATATTGGAGGCCATCTACATTAAATCCAAACAACCCACCCTTAATAAAATCACGTTTAAATCTGGTCATAACACATTACATTGCATTTGAATATATGGTTTTGTGGTCATTTCGCGCTATCACGCGGTGTGACGTCATGGAACCGCATTGAAAATTTGCGAACTGCGTTTGCTATTTTTGGTAACTATTGCCGTTGCCTAGCGGAGTTTTATGTCAACACAAAATAAAATCGTCGCTGATGGTGGATGTTATTGTGTTACCGTTTTAATAACCCCTCTGAAGATGACTCATGTGAGCCGAAAGCTTAGAACCAACTTAATAAAAAATTATCGAAATGTTGGAGAATTTTTGTCTGTATTTTCAACTGAAATTAAAGCCAAAATACGACGTTTAGAACGGCTCATGATTAAACATAATAGACATTCATTGTCTCTTATATTTAACAGTATATGTTTAGAAAATTATTTGCTGCCTCGATACACTATATATATATATATATATATATATATATATATATATATATATATATATTTCTGCGTGTGAGGTGACAAAAAGATATTGTGTCTTATCTACGCCCTCGACACCAAAAAGAAACTGTGATTAGCACTTGCTCTTAAGCGGCAATCATATTTGATATAAAATGTTGCAGCCGACCAAAAGAAAAATGAGTTACTCCGTATCCCTCGTTTTTCTTTTTCATCGACCAAACTGGATGCTTGCAGAGATAGAATATTAAAAAAAGGAAGCAATTACTAGACAGATTATCTGGAGCAATTTAATGTTATGTTGTGGTAGGACAGTTTCACTAATTTTATTCCTTTCTTTCTTTCTTTCTTTCTTTCTTTCTTTCTTTCTTTCTTTCTTTCTTTCTATATATATATATATATATGTGTGTGTGTGTGTGTGCGTGTGTGTGTGTGTGCGTGTGTGTGCGTGTGTGCGCGTGTGTGCGTGTGTGATTTTATGAAATTCAGAGAATTTCTTTTTTGTAGTGCTCAATGTTTATATTAGTTATAAGTTAAAGTCCTCGGAAAATTTTATTTTATTTTTTTGTTGTTGTTGTTAAACACTAGCTCTAGTTACAGGACAATCTGCTCTGAATCATGAAATAAGAAAAGACAACAACGCCTAAACATTATTTAATTAGAAAATTTTTAATTACTTTTATGAATATTGTCTCAGAAAAATAATTTTTCGATGAAACACAGTCGATAAAGCATTAGACTTTTACGGATACTTGTTGCAGAATGAGCGTTGTGGTATAGAAATCGGGGAGCCGAGTTCGAATTCCAGTTGAGTTCACTTTCGCGCAAATACTCTTGCGAAAGGTATTAATCCGTCTCTTCTCTCCAGATATGGGTTAAATAACAGGGCAGATTGGGTTAGCAACCAATCTACCGCAGGAAATAATGGCAACCTACAGCGGGAAAAATCTTCTGTACAGTTACTCGTGTCTTTTTCGAGACATGATTGCCCAAGCATCCATCAAATATAGCACTTATCTGACTGAATGAATTTTTACATTTTGTAAAATCTTTCATAAGAATAAATTATCAAGTTTTAAATCTTTTAAAATTCCGTATTAATTTGTAGTGATCAAGTGATATTACTTTTAAATAAAAAATATATTTACTAATCATAGCGTTGCCCTGGGTCAAGAAAGTGGCCGCTGGAAGACTTGCAGCAGGAATCTGCACCATGCCACACAAGCAGAAGAGAGCCATGGCTTCCAAACTATTTCTACGATCACATCTCCCCTTAAACCTGGTCATCTAACTCCTAATATTGCACCCCCTGATTATTATGTGTGGGCACAGTTGAGCGAGAGAACAACAAATCTTCTTATAGCTCCAAAAATAAACCGAAGGTAAGAACTATTGCAGCATCGTTCACCGAGTTAAACAAGGAGACAGTTCAGAAGAGTCTCAAGAGGTTCGTTTGGACGCCGTGGTTGCAGCCAACGACGATTTTATTGAATAAATTTGCTCTTAAGCATTTCAAGAGTTTTGTGTAATTTTGGTAAATATATATGTTAAAGTGAGTTTTTAGTGTTTTCATTTTTGCGTAATTTTTGCGACAATTTATCCACTGTACCCTCTCTCTGTGTGCATATATATATATATATATATACAAATAATGATCTGTACCCACAGAATAAGTTAATAACCTTAAACAAAATAGAATTAAATTAATTAAAATATAATTATCCCGAGGAACCTTTCGGCCAACACTTGTCAAGCGGTACGTTGGCTTTATTACAAAGGCGTCAAAAATAGAGGACAGAAAAACAATGGGAA
The DNA here is from genome assembly GCA_037127315.1 of Ascarosepion bandense. Lineage (NCBI taxonomy): Eukaryota > Metazoa > Mollusca > Cephalopoda > Sepiida > Sepiidae > Ascarosepion > Ascarosepion bandense. The sequence continues at coordinate 729,233 of JBBBDQ010000478.1, forward strand.
AACTTACAATACTGGGAGAAGATGGAATTCGATTAAAAATAAACTTTATTCAATAGATATTAAAATGTAAGTGGGGTGTAAACATGCAATTCCACAAGTATTGTAAGTATTGTATTGTAAGTTTTCCCATTGTTTTTTCTGATCTTTTGACTGAACTGAATATTGCAAAAGAATTATTTCCTGAAGACGTTAAGCTTCTAATAGAAGTCGTTAGGTTCATAAACACTAATAAGTTACAGGATGTCAAGCCACATTTGTGGGTTGCAATGGGAATAATGTTTATTATATCTATTACTGTAGCCACAGGATAGAAAAGCTTTAGTAAACTAAAGCTTATAAAAACATACTGGCTGTCCATGACTCAAGACAAATTAAATTCTTTGACTATTTTGTCTATAGAAAACGATATTGTAAAGAAGATAGGGGTAGAAAGTGCCATGAAAAGATTTGCAGATCTAATTGCTAGAAAAATGTTTTAGGTCAGACAACGAATTTTTCTTTGGCTTGTGTTAAGTTGTATATCGTAATAAACACGTTTTTCTACATTTTAAGAGTCCTGGGTATGACGGTAAACTGCGTCCAGCAGCAAGGCCTCTGATTGACAGATTGTGAGGAGCATGGAACCACCTCTTAATTCCTGTTGGTCTGTTAGGGTCCCATCTATGGGTAAATAGTTAACCACCAAACTGGGGTCAAAACACTATGAAAGTATAAAAATACACTTTTATAGAAATATATTAAAATAGACTTTTATAGGAAAATATACATTTTTGAATGAAAAATATTACCAACAATACATTTTTTTAAGAAAAAAAATTATTATCATTACACATTTTTGAAGAAAAAAAATTATTGCCATCATACATTTTTGAAAGAAAAAAATTATTACCAGCAATACATTTTTGATACAAAACTATAAGACATCTTCTATTTTCTGAAATAAAATAAAAATAAAAATAAAAAAAATTTTCATCAAAATCTGACTAAATCGACTATTTTACTATAACCGAACATTAAAAAAATATCTTTAAACTACCTTTTCGACATTAAATAACCCACAGAGGTTGATATGCCGTTAAACAAACAAAATTCATACTCAAACTCAAACTACATTTTAAAGAAGTATACTTGTACGGGCGTCAATGTACAGTTTACCAGCAACCCTAGGGTCGGCCCTGTCTATAAGTCATTATTTCAGAATTTAAGAGTACATGGTTGTTTGCCAATTCAGATTTTGAAAACGATTACCAGTTAATAACTAAATAGAAAGTTTTATGCAATGCAAACTCTAAATAATATGCACACTTCTATTTTCATTACTTTATGTAAAATGATACACCGCTGAGGGTATTAAACAACTAAAAGTTAAATGGTAACAACAAGATAAACGATTTCCATACAATAAACATTCATCATTCATAGACCGAAAACATTAGTGTTGCTGTCGGTTGAAATTTCAAATATCTTTCTCTTAAAGCTTTTCTTCCGGAAATTAAACTTCTCAAAGCCACTATTATAGCTCTTTCTAGTGTTGATGAAAGTTTCTTTCCTAACTTTTTGCTTAAGATAATCTGAAAAGCCAACATTATGATTATATCATTATGTTCCCTTTACATGTTTTATCCATTTTAGTTAGAAGTTTTCAAGTGATGTAGCTTGCTAGTTGCTAAAAATCATTGTGATTCTGTAGTGCCAGTCTTCAGTGTCTGATGAAGGAATGCCTTCTTTAAACCTGAAGTATTTATTCGCTTAAAGCCATTTTTAATTTTTGATCTGAGAAAATGGTTTTAAGTAGTTGACAGTTTAGACATTTCTGAACGAGTTAGACGCCATTCACATCATCCATATGAGAGTTTAGATAAAGATTAAGTACTCCACTCATTTTCGATATATAAGTTTTAAATTGAATTTTTTAAAATAAAAAAATTTTCTTGAAAATTTTATTTTAGTTTTAATTGAAAGCTAAATGTTTAACTTACTATTTTCAGTAAGCAAAATTCTATGGCGTATTTCAAACAGAAATTATATCGATTAGAATCTAAAATTTTGAGATATTGTTTTTAATTTGTCAATTTTTTCGCCAATTTTGAGCGATCGATACATTTGTAAACAAAAGTTAATTTTCGGTTTTAAAATTATTGCAAAAATAAAATATACATCTGTGATACATGATTTTTGAAAACATAGCAAATTTAATCTTAAATTAACCTGATTTACACAAGTCTTTCTTATTTATAACATAAAATTTAGAATAAAACTATTTTTAAACACAGTTGAACTTTCTAACTGAAAATGTGTTGACAGATCGAGATAAGATAAGCCTATGGCCATAATTGTAAGATTTATTTCCGGTAAAAGGGAGTAACCATAAAACAAATGACCATTAATTTACACATAGAAATTACCATACAAAAAACCTTCAAATGTACGCACACAAAACAAATTGAAAATTATTTTTAAAATACGATGCCTAAATGATTTGTATTAAACTTTCAATTTTCGAATTTTTGAATTTTAGTAAATATAGTTTTCACTGTGTAACCTGCCAACCTAACGTCTACAAAAATTGGAAATATTTTTTAAATATTTTTGAAACTTTACTAATTATATAATTAAAAAAACATGAAAACAATTCTTTTAAAATTTCATTTTTAATCAAAATTATTTTCTTAAGACTATAATGTCTGACAATTATATTATTTATTAAAGCAATTGAATCTTATCTAATTAAATAATGTCATCGTTTTATTGCATTTCTTTTACTTTACTATTCAGAGCAAATAGTCGGTAAAAATGGCTAAATGGTTTTAAAAAATAATATATGATTTATATTCCTCAATGAGTCCTGCGTTTAACTAATAAAACTAATTTTGCCTACAGAATTTAATTTTTTGAAATTTTTTTGAAGTCGGTAAAAATGGCTAAATGGTTTTAAAAAATAATATATGATTTATATTCCTCAATGAGTCCTGCGTTTAACTAATAAAACTAATTTTGCCTACAGAATTTAATTTTTTGAAATTTCATGAATTTAGGTGTATTGGGGTAACCGAAGCAAAAAAAATAAATATATTTTTTTACCAAGATTTTTAAAAAAATAATAATTTCAAAATTAATTTAATTCATGTCCGAATAAGTTCTGAAAATTTCATTCAAATCCGACAAGAATTTGCAAAAATTTCAAAATTAATGTGTTATCACCGGAAAAAAAAACAACTCAGTTCTGTAATATTACGTTTTCTATTGTAAACCCTCGTAACGATTTGGTTACCCGCTAACACAAATCATGTCAATGTATTTTAACAAAATTTCGAACGCGTTACAAGGGATTAAAAATTTAAAAAAATTATTAAAAAGTACTTTGATCTTTGCTCTTAATAATAATATAAACATTAATGGAGGTACGTAACGCTAATGAATATGACGAAACTCGACCGGAATTAGAACTCGAGACTCCGATTTCCAAATATGAGCAACACCTGTTATTCCGAAGCGGTCATTTATCTAGATACTGACCCAGGCTCAATGTTGCTTAACTTCGGTGATCGAATAAAAACTGGTGGTTCAATAATTCAATAATGGTCGTAAGCCATACCAACTTTCTTACCCGAATAAAATAACTCTACTTTTTGACTGCAGGATATTTTTTGGCTCTTCATTTTCGGCCTTGTGCCAAATTTGATGTATATAAATCATCAATATTTTTTTTTCTCTCTCTCTCTTCTTTGATGAGTGTGAGTTGCGGTTTCAATTTTTAACCCTTTTCTGACTGATTTTTGATCCTTGTAATTATAACATCAGACTTTTGGGACTCTGACTCCCCTCCCCATATTGCTATTGCAGTGGAGAACTGCGTTCTTGAATCTCTTGTTGATAGTTATATATAATCAATTTGGTTTTTCGTTTTTCCTTCTCGGCTTCTGCATCTCCATAATCGTCTTGGGTGTTCTTGAAACCAGGTGTTAATTATTACCTGGTCATTCGATGTGCACCATAGGACCCATTTTTCTCCACAGTAATCGAGGTTTCCCAGTTCGAAATTGCCAGCAAGTTTTCCTTCCACCTCTTTGCCAACTTTGTCATTCAGGTCTCCCATGATAATTCTATTTTTTGTAACTTACACTTGTTGTATATCGACAAACAACAAACACGGGTGTATATAAAAATATGAGTTATATTTTTATTAATGACAATGAACCGTGTGGCCTAGTGAACAGAGAGTGAGAGCGCGCTTCCAAGGGTTGACGGGGGGTGTCGTATCTGTTGCTCCTCTGGTCTGGTCTGGCTCTCTGCCTGACTCTGTCTCTCTGCCCAGACTCGTCTCTCGTGAAATCCGTGCCCGAGGTCTTTTTATCTCCAAACCGGTACTTCCGATTTTTTGCCTCGCCTACGCACGCCCACGTAATTCTCAGAGACACCTGTTCTGTTTGCCTCTTGTAGCCATTTCCGCTACTGCCGGAAATAAGGTCAAACAACCATCCGTTCCTTTCAACGGCCGGAAAACGCCCCCGCTTCCTCACTTCCTCGGGTGGGCCTAGATTGTTATATTACACACTGAGCTTTGGTGTTGTCCAGCATGGAATAGAAAGATTCGATTTCTTCTGTTCTTTGTGTTGTCGGCACATATAGCACTTATAATAGATATGTCGAGGGGCTTCGCTTTCAATGTAAGCATACGAATTTCTTCAGATAACTGGCAGTATCCCAGAAGAATTTCATGTCTTGATCCAGTATATTACCTTTTCCGTTTGTCTTTTTCACCGCCTGCATATATAATTCTGTGTTTGTCGCTGACAAAGTCTCCGTTGTAAGTCCACTTCGTTTCGCATAGACCTAAAATTCTGATGATTAATCTGATCATCTCCTGCTTTACGTTTTCAAGTTGTCCACAGCTGTTCAAGGTTTTAATATTCCATATACCGAAAGTTTTTTGTTGTTGTTTTTGTTGTTTCGTGCGAAAAGTCGCAGGATAACGGTCCGGTGACACCTGTCGCTCATTGTTGTAACCCTAAAAGGTTACTGCGTGAGTAATCGCCAAAACGAAGGTTGGGAATAATCGTGTATCAACAAGTACAAGACTCGCACGCTGCGTGCAGTGGATATACTGCTAGTGAATTATTCCTGTATGTAGGTAGGTATACACTAGTCATGTTGTTCCATTCTGGACAAGGTATCAATTTTGTGGAATTTGGTCCCCTTTATGCCGTTTGTGTTAACAGTCGTTAGGTGGCGGTCAGTTGACATCTGCTGCGCATGCCGCTCTTTACCTGGCAAGGAGTCGGTTCCTATAGACATGACCCCCTTCACGTTGTTAGGGTTCATAATTTGTTTGTACATAGCCATGATTATTCTTGGGATTAATAGTAGTGTTTTATCAATACACCACCTCTAATTACCTGGCCATTGAGTCCTCGAGAGTTATTCCTCTCTCTTTCTTTCTTTTTTTTTTGTTGATCTTATTTTTCGTCCTACCGGGTGGTTAACATCCCGCCTCACTCAAAATATTGAGTTATGTATCCGGTTTAGTCGCTGACAGTCCTACAAAGAATTTATTCAAAAGAAGCATGTACTCATTGACGGAATTTTTTAATTATATACGTACCTGTACCCTTCGGAAGAGCGGTAAAGTTAGCACCACATTATTGCGAATAACGGTTTCATAGATCTGAATTTATAAGAAAGTGGGAACGAGGGAATTTAATTATTAAATTATTACTTAGTATAAGCTCGAATAACCCCCTCTTGTAGTGCTTTCAAAGACAACGTAATATGTAGAGAGAACAAAAATTCCTTTCACTCAGGAGGCTTCTAACGCCTTGAATATAAAATAAACAAGGGCAAGAACTCATTAGACAAAATAAGTTTAGATGTTATACAAGAGAAAATAAATAAACTTAAATTTCTTCGCGAAAACTTAACTAAAAATAGAATATCATATCAAATAAGTATTGTATCCTTACAAAGACTTGACAGGCAAGTTCTGTTCAGAAGCTGAAGTCGTCCGAGTAAAATAAAGTAATTTTTTAAAATAGTAAAATTTCTTACTTTTTTTCGTTCAGCGATTATGATCGGCGAATTTTCGAGCCATTTCGGAAAACGTTTAGTCGATTGGCGGTCATCCATGAAGTAGCGGAGAAAGGGGTAGTCAGAGCCACTTCTTTCTGGAACCGACTCCCATGAGGATGCTTTACCGACCACTGCAATTTTAACTGGTTAAAGTTTAGTGTTAACCGTTACCTTTCCCACATATCCTCATAAACTGAGCATCTTACCTCTTATTCTTATCATTCACACAACAAACTCCTTCATAACGCTCTATATTGAGTGGCTCTTGAACCTTGTATGGGCTGAACGTTATTTAAAAAATATCTCCAGTAAGTATCAAACTCCTCCTGCTATTTTCTATAATTACAAGATTAAGATCAGACCAAAATTAGATTCTTTCTGGCATATCAGTGCTGGAGTTGCCCAGTCATAACTTGCCAGTCTTGATATAGTTCAAAGACGTCTATGCCGTCTTGTGCGTAACTGATTATTTTCCATCTTACAACCTCTTTCCCACAGGTCGAATTTTCGTGAGCTTCTCACTACTCTACCACTATTTCCAAGGCAAACGTTCAGACAACAGTGTGAAACTCGACTGAACTTTGTTTTTTATTGATTCGTCGTCGTCGGCTTTATCTTGTAAGTAGATTTAAAGAACCTCCAAGAATAAAGCTGGAATCTATTTGTTGTGGATTCTTGTTTAGAAAATCACACAATATAATAATAACAAAAACAGATATGTATCTATGAAATCGAGTTACGGCGAAAACAATTCCCAAAGCTTCTTTTTCTATTTGTGAATAGTTTTTCTCTGTCGGTAGTAATGCTCGCGATGCGTGGCCTACCGGTTTTGTAGTACCATCCTGCATTTTATGTAAAATGCATGCTCCCATACCGTGTGAGCTTGCATCATTTGCTACAATAATCTGCAGCCTTGCGTCGAAATGTGTCATGGTTAAATCTGATGTCAATTTATTTATAATTTCGTTAAATGCCTTTTTGCACTCCTCCAACTAGTTCCACTGGACATCTTTCTTCAGTAATTCGTTGAGGGGTGCCCTCAATTTATGCATACTATCGATAAACTATCTATAGTGATTAGCAAGATCGAGGAAGCTTTGCAATTCTGCGACATTTTTAGGCTCAGGCATGTTTTTGATTGCTGAAGCTCTCTCTGGGTCAGGTTTCCTGCCATTCTCATTTATGATGTGGCCTAGATATTTTATTTCTTTCAAGAAGAAATCACATTTCTACTCTTTAACTTTTAACCCAAAGTCTTGTAGTCTTTTAAACATTTCAATGATGTGTGTCGCATGGTCTTTTAAATTATCGCTTTTAACTAAATTATCGTCCAAATTTTGCCCCGTCGACATAGTATACATCGTCTGCTGAAAAATCGCAGGCGCTACTTTTATCCCAAATGGTATCCTGTTGTATTTGTATAGACCTTTGTGCGTATTTATCCACAATAATTTGGAACTTTCTTCCGTAATTGGAATTTGCAAGTATGCTTCGCTTAGGTCAATCTTTGAGAAAATTTTTCCACCATTAAGTTTAGTAAATATTTCTTCTGGGTTAGGCAACGGATAGTGACGGTCTTTAATTGTATTATTCAGTCTCGTGGAAAACTCAGCACACACGCGGATTTCTCCCGATTTTTTCTTAACATAAACAACCGGTGCCGCCCATTCATTGAAGTCAATTTTCAAAATAATCCCAGTTTGCACTAGCCCCTCCAATTCCTTGTCTATTTTGTCAACTGTGGCGAAAGGTACGTTTCTCTTTTTCCTAAATACAGTTTGAGCATTCTGTTTAAGCTCGATTTTCGCTTCAAATTTGTTGCAACGTCCTAACCCACTTGAAAATACTTCTGGGAATTCTTTGTGCAATTCCTCCTTCAGTTTTGTGGCTTCCGAAAACTCAGTCTATTCTTTTACAAAACGAACTAATAGGTAAATCCCATACATTGAATTTCTGCATCCAGACCGTTCCTACTAGGTTTTTTTTTTTTTTTAATCATATCACCCCAAGCAAGGCGATAACGCCACTGATGCGCAGGGGGCTACGTAAGGGTAAAAAGAATGGAAAAGAGAAAGCCGGAAACCGCATCCTAAACAGGAAACAAGGGATGAGCCTCTTCACCTGTTCAATAGATGTGGGTGGAGTGAGAACCGGGCGATAGTTGTATTTCTCATCACATAGATTTTTATTTTTTTTATTTTTCCCTGGAATTTTACGTTTACTATAATTTCACCTTCGAAATTTATTTTCCCCGTTACAGATTTAGCAATTTTTTTTCGTGTGTAGCATGGTCGGCCTATTTAACTTCCGCCATGTTTGTAAATTTATAATTTTCAAATCAGATCCCGAATCCAGTTGTAATTTAATTTTTTTATTCAGAATTTCCATTTCAACGTATTTTCTGATATTTTCCTTATTTTCATCCTCCTCTAGTAGACCTTACCCGACTAGGTTGATTTTTATTTCTGCATACCAAACCTTTGTGGCCCATCTTACCACATGCTCGGCAATTTTTTTATTTAAAAAGACAATCCTTAAACCAATGTCATCCACCACATCTGTAACATGCAGAAGGGAGAGGCTTGTTTTTTACTGGATTCTTGTCAACCGTAGTGCTGTATTTTTTCTCTTTGGTATTATAATTTTGTTTTGACTGTGGGGAGGGTAGAAAACGTAAATTTATTTTTACCTTTCGAATGTACGCTACTCCTGACTCTTCAATGACCTTGCTATCTTTCTTTATGCTGAGACATTTCTGGCAATCTTCTGATAATTTTTGTAATGTTAGACCTGGCTCGTTTTGCAATTTGGTCAGCATGCGTTTCCTCATTTCGCTGTCTTTAGCAGTAACTAGTTCTTTGACAAATATGAGACACTTGAAATTGTCTTTTTTGTATTTCTGTTTGTCTTTCTTCGTTAGCCTTTTGCATTTCCATTTGTCTTATTTCTATTTGATATTGTCTTTCTTCAGTTTTCTTTATGATGTCGAGTGTTCCCTTTTGAAAATCTTCCATTTTTTCTTTTCGGTATTAATATCGACAACTTGCTGTGGTCGACTTGTTTGAGTCAGTTTGTAGCACACTTTGTTATAGTGATTCGGGGGGGGTGGCGGATAAAAAAATTCGTCACAATTTTGTTGTGCGACTTGTGCGCGAATCTGTTTCGCCAATTTGATGTTGTTGACTTCTCTTATGTGATTTTCGAGGTCCTTGAAGCTAAGTTTTTTTTTCCTTGGTGTTATGCGTAAGTTCGTTCTTTTTTGCCGCCAATTTGCTTTTTACTACTGATGTTACAACTTCTTTTTTCCTTCGTGTGCACTTGTTAGAATCCTCGTCGCCAAATTGTTGTTTGGTGAGAATGTATTTTTTCTCCGCGTGAACTTTTACGAATCTTCGTCGCCAAATTGTTGTGGCGACTGACTTGAATTTTTTCTCTTCGTGTGAACTTCTTCGAATCTTCGTCGCCAAATTGTTGCTTGGCGCGAATGTATTTTTTCTCCGAGTGAACTTCTTCGAAGCTTCGTCGCCAAATTGTAGATTCTTGTTTAGAAAATCACACAATATAATAATAACAAAAACAGATATGAGAGGAAAAATATAAGTCTATTGAATAAAAGATATACAACCTGTACACGATTAGTAGATTCAGGAATACTTGTTAGTAGGAGTCAAATATATACAAAAAGTCCGGATAATAGTCTATAATCTTGCTGACCAACGAGCGGCGGTTCAACTGCTCTGACAAACACCAACTCTAACGACAACAACCCGTTCTGTGTATGAAGGATTATTTGTATACCATGGAAGAGTCCACAGAGTGTGTGAAAAGAGGTGACTCCCCAACACTATTTCTACCCTACATCAAAAAATAGACCACTTTTCTTAGACGAAATTTCTTAACTATTGAAAATATTTTATCATAAGTTGAATTAAATTCCGTAATGGTTCTTATTGTCTTTTTCTTTGTCTCTGTCAGCTCTGTCAGCTTTTTTGGTTTTTTGGTGTTTTCTAAGTTTCATGACTTCTAGGTGTCACCCCAGAGTTCAAGTGAAACCCATATATATGATCCATCACTAAAAAAATGGTCGGCTTCTTAAAACACCAGAGAAAATACTTGATTCTTCCTTTATAAGAGCCATGTCAAACCAAAAATAAAGTATTGTCAGCATTTTTTTTTTAATCGTATCACCCCGAGCAAGGCGGTAACGCCACTGATGTGCAGGGGGCTACGTAATAGTGAAAAGATTGGAAAAGAGAAAGCCGGAAACCACATCCTAAACAGGGAACAAAGGATGAGCCTCTTAACCTGTTCAATAGACGTGGGTGGAGTGTGAACCGGGCGATAGATAGATCTATCTACTCCAATTGAAAAAAAAAAAGAAACCAAAGTGAGAAGATTGGAAAAGAGAAAGCCGGAAACCACATCCTAAACAGGGAACAAGGGATGAGCCTCTTAACCTGTTCAATAGACGTGGGTGGATTGTGAACCGGGCGATAGATAGATCTATCTACTCCAATTGAAAAAAAAAAGAAACCAAAGTGAGAAGATTGGAAAAGAGAAAGCCGAGTATCGATCAAAAATAATGTTCAAACAAACAATTTCATATATATATATGAAAAAAGAGAGAGAGACACACATGAACTTGCTGTTTCACTCGGTGTGATTTTCAAAAGGCACGTTTATTTTTCTGTGGACGATAGCAAATGTTTTGGGGAGTTTTAAGAATATCTATTAAAAAGCTATTTTAGAAATACACATAAAACAAGGAATATACAAATCATATTTTGGATTGGAAGAACAATTTCAGTTTTTGTTTTGTTTTGTCTTTCTATTTAATCCATAGCTGGGGTTAGGAGATGGATCTTTACCTTTCCAGAAGCAAATTTTGTGTGAATGTAACAATCTCGACATGAATTCAAATTGTGTGTGTGTGTGTGTGTGTGTGTGTGTGTGTGTGTGTGTGTGTGTGTGTGTGTGTGTGTGTGTGTGTGTGCCCAGTCATCACATTCCAGTTTTGACAAAGTTTAAAATCGGGTGATGAATTATTATTTCAGTCTGCAAATCTATGCATCTGAGTTAGCAAGAATAAGATCCTATTGGAGATAATCCAGTTCTCTCCCTTGAAAACACTTCATTCCATAAAATCACGCAGGCGTAAGAAAGCGTAACGAATGAAATTTTAAAGAAAAGATCAAAGCTACGCTTGTTTTTTTCTTTTTCAATACGTTGATCTTTTTAAATATGTCTATCAAAATTTTAATATGTTATTGATTTTAGGTAATGATCATTTTAATATGTTGATCATTTCAAGTATTGAGGATTTTAATAAGTTGATCGTCTCAAATAATGATGTATAATTGTCAAGAAAAAAATAAGCCATCATGCTAATTTCAAATTGAAGATACTAGAAATAAACAAGTTAAAAAATGTTAATATCTGGGAAGTGTTTTAGGAGAGGGCGACACTGAAATCCGAAAGCATGCTGGGATAACAAAAGATTAATTCCAAAAGGGAAGCAAACACAGAAAAAAAACGCTGAACTGTCATTCAATATCAGTACTACTGGGAGTGAATGCTAGACTATCTCATCACAGCTGGAGACAAGACTTGAAGATATAGCATTGTGGTACTACAGAAGGATACTGAGAATAGCATGAACTGAACACATGAGCAACGATTAAGTTTTTGAAAAACCAGAAACAAAAAGAACACTTATAAGTAGCATCAGAAGGAGACATTTGGTATTTCTAGGCGACATAATGAGGAAAGTGGGCTTGAAAAATTTGGCATTCCCAAGATATATTGAAGGCAATAGGGACAGAGAAAAGCAGATATCGAGTGAGCTGGTAAATGGATGGCAGAACAGTGTTTAGGAGAGATAGCAAAAAGATCAAATTTACTAAGAGTAACAAAGGACAGGAAGTTGTAGAGAGTCATGATCGACAACATCCGGAAGGAACACAAGACAAAGAAGACTTAAAGCACGGTGGAACTGGAAGTAAACTTACGCATAAACACACACACACACGCACACACATACACATGCACGCACACATACACACACAATATGATCATTCCTGAAACTAAATCAAACCAAGTGTGACCATTTAAGGCAAATACAGTTTTATGAAATTTCTGAAGCGATAAAAACCAAAACTGGTAATCACGGAAACGCGATCTCATTCGTACGAGATGAAGCAAAACAATTATTCGTACGTATGTAAAATACATCGAAAACTAAAAGATTTCTTATTCATTATTAATAGATTCCAAGTTACCAAAGTGTCTAAATAAGAACTCTTAAAACGATTCCATAAAATTCTAAGTGAATTATGACCATTATTCTTTGCCTAATATCCACATCTTTATTGTTTTTAACACGGTGTTTAAGTCTTCAATTAATCCCAACACATACCAAAAAATTAGAATTCTTTCAAATTTGTTCTGAAGGGTCTAAATATGTCTAGTACTTAACAAAATCTAAGATAGCTGCGTTTCCACAGTCACAACTTTGAAGAATTGCGATAACACAATAATATTTTATATAGAATACAGAAGTAGCTACAAATGGAGGAGTAGTTGGCCTGACAATTAATAGCACGGAAAATGAAATTTGCAGCCAGAGTTCAAATTCCGGTCGAAATAGTTTTTGCTCACTTCTAACTAACGCTCATAGAAAATATAAGAATCTATCTTTTCTTCCCCAGTTATGAGTAAAATAGCAGGGAAAACTGTTTTCCACAATTAGTCCAGATAACGGACAACTCTGAATTCAACAAAAGTGAGGCTTCGTGAAGCGATTGGATGTTAACTACTTTCTTCCAGCAGTCCCTGTAGTCAAGTTTATTCCAATAAGTATCACTTCCTTAAATGTACGGATCTGTTATTCATAGAAACTTCTGCGGACTCAGAAAGCACACATTAATTAAAATGCACGATAGAAAGATCAAAACACAAAATAAATATAAACAATGAATGTCATTAGTTCGGTATCTAGAATGTAATAGTGAATGTTTGACAATAATGATTTATTAAATTCTCACAACCACTGTGTCTGTTTGACGACAAAACCTACCAGTATCAGGTGATGAAGTTATGTTTGAAATTTTGCTCGTTTTTTTATATATATATTTGAAATTTTAAAAATAAATTTAATTTTTATTTTTTAGATTTAAAAAAGATTGATTATTCAAAAACAGAATCTAATAAACTTCGAACCACTCAAATTTCACTATCGAATGTGATGGCGGGCGAAAATGCACTGACTGAAAGTTTAGCAAGTGCAAAATTCAACTCTGACTGGATCATCTTGAATTTCACCTAAGATGCGAAATATATTTCCTTTTTGGTGTTTCTTTTAATGGAATTGCCACTGCGAAAAGCCCGGTTAGCTTTTAGCTTTCTTGTTGTCCGCTGTCAGCATCCATTTTCTTTGGCTACAAAGCGCTGAGGAATTCTGAAACAATGGCTCGCATATTCAGACCAGCTGGGAATAGACATTGAAATGCAGGAAATTTATGCACTACTCGACGACATAGCACGAAATCGAACGAAAGGACAAACAAATCAGAGTCGAGACGGAAGGTTTTATGAATGTTCGATTGATCTTGACACTTTCTTTCCTTGAAGTTTTGAGACGAGAAGGGAAAAAATGGCTGGGATATTATATCTCTGGATGACTGGTTACAAAACAAACTTTATGACCATGAATAAAGAACAGATTTTAAATTTCAACACGCTGGCCAAAAATGTAATCACTTAAAAACAATGCTGTAATCTATCTATCTATCTATCTATCTATCTATCTATCTATCTATCTATCTTATCTATCTATCTATCTATCTATCTATCTATCTATCTATCTAATAAAAAAAATCGAGAATTATAAACAGGCAATTCGTAAAACCTATTGACAAGAGGACGGACAGATAAGTCTACAAAACTCTGGAGTTGGGATGTTGAGGTTGACGTCAATCAGTTATGTAACAAGCCTTTTAAATCTATCTATCTATCTATCTATCTATCTATCTATCTATCTATCTCTATCTCTCTCTCTCTCTCTCTCTCTATATATATATATATATATATATATATATATATATATATATATATTTATATATTTAGTGTATCGAGGCAGCAAATAATTTTCTAAACATATACTTTTAAATATAAGAGACATAATAGACATTCATTGTCTCTTATATTTAACAGTATATGTTTAGAAAAAATATATATATATGATTTTTGAGGTGATGAATTATTTCAAATAATTAGATTATACATTTTGATTGTTTTGTTAAAAATGATAAATGTAAGTTATTTCTTGGGAGCATTAACTTTTATATACCAGAGAATTACAATTTTAATGGTCTTTTCGTCCTGTTTATAATTTTGATGCATCTAGTTGAAATAAAACAATTTTATGGAGTCTTTACTTTTGTTTATATCAAATGGTTGTCTGTTTTTTTCTAAATTTCTTTAAAGGTTTAGCTATTACAAAGGATTTTTTGCCCAAGTATATAGATTTTTCATAGTAACAGACATTGTTTAATTACCGAATACTGTTAGCACATTGTAGCCGCGTTCATACATGATAATCACAGTGCTTTCTCAATCGCCTTCAATGAAAAAGAGGGATTGCCGGGAAATGCACAATCTATATATTCAGTAAGCCAAAAAAAAAAAAAAAAAAAAAAAACGTCCTTAATAAATGCTAATAAATCAGATGAAATCGCTCGGATCCAAACATCATTTGGACAGATTTACCCACTTTATGTCCAAAAAAGAAACCTCTTCTACGAATGCAAGAAAAGTATGATAAAAAGTTTAATCGTTATGCTTTGTCAGTCATCTCCAACGAAATATTTGTAATTTGTGTATCTGTATATCTTTAATTTTAGCACAAGGCCATTAGTAATGGACACATAGTGAGGATCGAACTTAGCACTAATGATTTGCAAATCTTACTTTCTTGTTAATGCATAATGATATAAAACCCTAAAAACTAAAAGCTTGACTTGTTTTTAGCAGAACCTTTTCAAGAATGCGGTATCCAGGGACGATCGACCTCACCATTGAGTAAACAATAAACTGTAAGATCAGGTTGTGAATTATTACTTCGGAGAGATAGCATATACGAGGCAGAGTCGGATATTTTTCTGTCGTTCCAAGAAAGGATCTAAAAATCTGATGAATAGACATTTGTTCAGCTTTGGGGAAGTGGGTTGGGCCTAGATATTTTCGGCACCACCTCATACTAAGTAGCAATTCTTAGTTATAATGATCCCCAATTATATAAACTGATACATTTTAATTCTTATTAACGCTTAAATATTGTAGAATTCGCTTTCACAATGTTATTTACCTGCTGAACGTATAATTAAAAAAAAGTCTTAATGTTTGTTCACAACCTGGAGTTATCATTCTCATATTTTTAAGGACACACGTCTTCCGACTACTTATTTTTAAAAGCACGCAATCGGAACCGGAAATAAAGCTGTACGTTCGAGCGGAAGTTAGGAAGGGAAAACAACATTCTTTTTACTTTCAACCAGCAGATTTTTAGCTTCAGCAAACAGGGTGAGGTTAATTCTCGTTTATCTTGAACTTTCTGTTTAACGACAGGGCTCTTTCTTTTGCTTTTTTTTCACCCTCTATCTCTCATTGAGAGAAACATTTTATAGACATTAACCTAACTTTCAAATAAGAAAGGAGTGCACCATACAAACAACCCCACCCGTTTTATTTAGTTGAACATTTATGGAGTATTTTTCTTCTTCTCTAATCATCTGTGTAAACATCATGCAACATTTCCTATCTATCTATCTATCTATCTATCTATCTATCTATCTATCTATCTATCTATCTATATGTATATATATTGGCATTTACATGTTTATTGTAAATATATGTCAATAGATTTTAGAAGAAATAGTTTAGTTTTTACAGATAAAGTATCGTATTTTAATGGAATGAAGAAATATAAGGGAAGAATTAATTTTTTATGATAAAAGGGATAATGTGGCGTATTTGAGACATGATAAAAGAAAGATAGTTAATGAAGAATCAACCGTACTCGGTCCTTTTTGTCGACATTAATTAACCTCGGTCCGGGACAAGGCTAGATGGTGATGTCGGTGAAAATAAAATAAGATGATTGTTTTAAAGTATATCGTTCAACTGGGGAGGGGCCTGCAAGTCTTGATAATCAACATTCTAAATCCTGGTCACTGCTTGGTCTCAAACAATGATCATTGACGACAGTGAGAATTACGCAACTGTTTCAGTCATGAGGTAGGCTCTTACTGTTTTTTCTTTTTTTTTTTTTTTTTTGCTTCTTTTTTTAGTGATAAGCTTAATAAGACAGATGGTTATAATGGAATAAACACTCAGGAAGAAAATGGTGTGACCATTAAAACCGACTTTACTATCGTTCAAAATTCTTATTCAACATGATAATTCTTTTTTTTTTCTTTTTTTCTTTTTTACATGAGCTTAAACATTGATTTCTCCCCCCTGTAAAAACTGTGTACCTCTTTCAGTCTCAAAGAGTTTACCCGCCATTACCGTATTTACTGACGTATTTTGGTCGTTTCTATACAAATGAACAAATTGGAAGGCTGGCCCAACTTGTCTGCCAGGAAACGCCTAGTGGTGTTCTGTAAATAGTATAAAAGGCAAGGACACTCTTTCTATTTATTTATTTATTGCTCTATTTATCCGTAGGATAAGGTATTGACAAGACGCATCTAATTTTCTCTTTGTAAAGATTTAATCCGAGACAAACCGATTTTAAATTTCAACTGAACGACGTGGCGCATTTCACACCCTACATGTACAGGCGTAATACAGCTAATCATATAATATAATTTTTTTTCTTTCTTAGCTATGTTCTGTGTATAAATATATATTTTTTAAAAATCTACGTATATGTTGAATTCCTATATTTTGAGAAATTTCAATGAAATTCCCTCCAAAATAATATAAGATAACCTGAATGAATATAAATGAATGTCCCTGGCACATGTTTATGCCTTTTCTTCAAAATCGTTAAATTTATTTCTAAAAATAAATTTTCGACATAAAAGAAAATCTTTTCGAGCATAAAATTAACTATTCAAATTTTCATGGTGCGCTTTCAGTTCACGTTACTAATAGACCAACCAAAACCAAGTGTCTAAATCCAATATGGAAAGATGGCGGAAAGTTTGAAAGAAAGTCAAACTGTTTGCTTCGATCAGTCAGCTTTGACTGATGACGTTGATCGTTGAGTTAACAAACGAAGTTTGTAGATCATTTGCTTGTTTAGCGTGTTCGATTCTTAGGGAGTACTTCTTAGTTTTAACCTTAGGCCACACTATACTTCATATTTGGCAGGAGTTCCTGGAATATTTTATTGAATTCTTCATTTGAATTATGTATTATTGATCTGGCCATTGTTTTAACTTGAAATATTTATAAGTTCAGCGGAAGGCAAAGTTGGCAACTGGACATTCATCCTAAATATTGCATGATTATATATATTCAAAATATCATTTTTAACATTTAAAACAAGATGGAAATTCAAAAACTGTTTTCTTGAAATAAATTGATTTCATTCAGTGACATTAACGATATTATCTGATATGTTCGTTCTCTATTTGTCAGAAGATGGCATCTGGAACTGAAGTGAACTTAAGAGTAGCACTAGATTAGCAACCCATTTATTGTGAAACCTCATATTTTCGTTTATTTGTCAGAAGATGGCATCTAGAACTGAAGTGAATTTAAGGGCAGCATTAGATTGACGACCAATTCATTGTGTAATCTATTTTTTTTAATCATTTCACTCCAAGCAAAGCATTCCACTGCCACTATTGCGCAGGGGGGTTACATAGGAAGAGTGGTTAGATATAGGAAATGTCAGAAGGGCGGTGATAGATAGTTGGGTGGGTGGGAAGAGTGTTTGAAAGAATGGAAGTTAGTTTGTTAGGAGGTGTCTATTGACCTTACGTTTAAACTCCTGGAGATTGTAGCCGTCGGGGAAGCAGTCATGTGGAAGAGAATTCCACAGTCGGGAAGCGCGAGAAAAGAAACTGTTGGAGTTGAAGTTGCGGTTGCATTTTATCGGTTTCACTGTAAAAGGGTGGGATCTAGTTGCTAATCTAGTATCTCGTGCAAATTCGAACCTAGGGGGCACCAGTGATCTAAGTTCATCGGAGCAGAAGCCGTGAAAGTATTTATAGAAGAGACACAGGGAAGCCACGTCGCGCCGATGAGAGAGAGACTGCAGGCGGTCTGCTAAGTCGGTATCGATCACATTACAGACCCTCCGCTGTACCTTGTCTAGAAGCCCGAGGAGAATAGCAGGGGCACCCGACCAGATATGGCAACAGTATTCAATGCACGGGCGGATGGTAGATTTATAAATATGCAGGATAGATTCAGACGGAAAAAACCTCCGGGCCCTGCACAGAGAACCGACTTTCATAGCAGCGGATTTAGCAATGGATTCGAGATAGTCATTCCACTTGAGGTCCGCTGAAAGTGTGAGACCAAGGAGGCGTAGTGTTTTACTTTCTAGGAGGCAAGCCTGTTCCATGCTAATGGGAGGTAGGTGCGATTGTCGATGATGATTAATTGATAGTAGCTTCGTTTTAGAAGCATTAAAATTTACGAACCATTTCTTACCCCAGTCCACTAAGGATTGGAGGTCCTTTCCAAGCTCGGCTGCAAGGTTAGCTTTGTCGCCCGCACCAGATTTTTGGTCGAGGCGAGAATTTATCAGAAGTTCGTATCTGGAACAAGTGAACTTAAGCGCAGAACCAGATTGGCTTCCAATTCTCTTCATTTTAACCCGGATATAAGATACCCTGATATAAGAGAAACTCGGATAATAGACCCGGGTATAAGATAAACCCTGAAATAGGAGAACTTTTGCTCGGTTCCGACAACTCTCTTATATCAGGGTTACAATGTAGTTGAAATGGTTAAGTGTAACCATAAGTTCTATGCTAAAAGTTTCTTTCCTGACACTTCTCGCTGCTGGAACTCTTTTTTGACTTCTTTCTTTCCTAGTCAACTTTGATCTTTAAACATTTGGCTGCAATGTCAATCGTTATTATCTGTCTTGTTGATTCGTCTTATTTTATTCTTTGCGCTTCTTAAAGTTTTTCTCATATCGTTTTACACACAGTACTGCGCCTTCCCCTGCGTCTTAATGACTTTATTGCCTTGCTGGGGGGTAAAATGATTAAAAAGTATTTATATATAATTTAATAATTTCACCCACAAGCAAGGCGAGAAAGCCACTAGTGTGCAGGGGTTACAGTATAGGTAAAGACTGGATACAGGAGGCGCGAAAGAAAACATAAAAGATAGATGGGTTTCAAAGAGGTAGAAAATGACAAAAAAAGTTTGTCCAGTTCAGAAACATGGCCGTTCAAAGCGCAACTACGTCTTATAGTGATATCTTGTGATGGTCATATTTGAAAATGAGATACCAGCCATTACATATAGAGAATGCGATATGCATATATACGTATATAGTTATGTATCTCTATGTATATATAAATATATGTGTGCGTTCGCGTGTGTGTATAATTGAGCGTTGAAAATATAGCGTACTAGCTTTGTTATGTTTATCGATTTAATGTGTGGCTTCCATATAATTTAAAGATATCTATTGTGCAGTATTCCCGTCTAGTATTCTCTATATCGACATTAAAAAGACATATTTTAATTTAATTATTTCCGGCGATGAAAACTGTATACTTTACAACAACCTGAGACGTAGAAGATTATAAAATCAGTAAATTCAACAACCATCAGATTTTTTTCCTTTGGATTTATATCTGTTATTACAGAAATAAGAAAATGAATTTTCCTAGAAAAACCGCGAAAGCACCTAGAGTTGGGAATGGTAAAAACTTCTAGGGTGATAGAATTATAAAAATACCAAAAAGATATGAGAAGATAATTGAGCAAAACGATAAATCTGTTAATCAATCTTCTTCTCCGTTAAGTGTTATATCCCTTCAGGGCATAGGCAGTCATAGCTCTTCCTAATTTCCTTTTCGGAATAGCGAAATATACCTTCCAATTTCTCCTAAAACTTTTTTCCGCCATTCATTTACTCAAGCTCACTAAGTATGTTACACTTTTTCTTCTGTCTCTCTTTGCTTTCAGTCTATCCTGTGAGTATCAAATTGTTCAAGTCCTCTTTCCTCATATTGTTCTCTAGAGAACTCAACTGTCTTTATCTGATTTTAAATATAAGTTACTTTTTTATTTTTATTTTCTCGTTGTTACTCACATGATGCATGATATTCTCATCAACCTTCTGTAGAGCCACATTTTTGTTGTTTCAAATCTTTTAACACTTTATTTGTATCATATAGTTAAATAAAGTCACTCCTTCGTCTTTGAGGAGATTATCCAGCATTCACCGCCATATTGAAGAACAGACATCACATAACATTCTACTTCTCTCTTCTTTGTTTCTAGCGAAATTTTCCTGTAACTTAATCCTCTACTCAGCTTCTGGAATGCATCTTTGGTCATGCCAAGACGTAATGCACCATGTTTTAAGTAATGAAAAATTGGCGTTTCAAACAAGAAATATATATATATATATATATATATATATATATATATAGGCTATTTTTATTGGATACTCTTGTTTGAAACACCAATTTTTCATTCCTATATATTAGTGTTTGAAACGCCAATTTTTCATTACTATATATTAGTCATCCACATACAAGCCAGACCATCAGTGTGGCTATACACAGCCACTTGCTTCTGGCCGGGATCGAAACTCGACTGATTTAGTTTCAGTTGGAGTCGCTACTCCCAAAGCTATAGGCGCATGAAATCAGAGAAGGAAAATTTTAACGTGTTGTATATAAGCAGTGTATACACAGGACAGTCACCGAAAGAATTTAGTTCATTTCTGAATAGTCACGCTTCTATAGCAAAAGTGGAAACTGTTTTTAAAATTTACTTCTCTAGAGATCTCATTCGTAATGAGAGCATAATATATATATATATAATAAAAAGTGTGAAAAGCCATCACGTTTTCTTTAAAGTGTATATTTATTGTTGTTGTTGTTATTATACAAGCTATGATACATTAAGTGTCCATATCACAACACACAACACAGGGGGTCACAAAATGCAACAAAAAAAGATGTGGAGTATGGAACATAATAATAGAAGGAAAACACTTCCAGTTCAAAAACGCAACTACATTCGAAATAAAATCGAATCTGAGCTGCAACTCTAAAAATGTAGTTTACGCTCTAAAGTGTGACAAATGCGCAAAGATATACGTGGGAGCGACACAATGCTTGAATAATAGAATTTTCCTTCATAGAAGCAATATAAGATTATCACATAACAGGAAATTATATGTTTCCCAACATTTGCATGAATGTAGTGATCGCAAATTCAAAGTAATACATATATATCAAAACACAGATTATGAAATATTAATAATTCAGGAAGAAAGATTCATTAAAAAATACAAGCTTTCGCTCAACAAAACAACATGAAAAACAAAGACACACCGAAAAACATATAGACACACACATACATGCACACGCACACATACACACTCCCGCATACATACACACACACTAAATTCAAAAGATAACCCCAAACAAAAAAAAGAACCAGATGACCCATAAAAAACAATTCTAAAACAAAGACGAAATAAAAAAAACACGCGTGCACACACACACACACACACACACACACACACACACCAAATTCAAAACACAGTCAAAGCAATAAAGAACAACCAAGTGACCGATGAAAAGGATAATAGATAAGCAAAGGCAACTAGAAGATAATTTTAACATACTAAAAAGGTAACCCCAGACCAAAATCATTTCAAATTGTGGGAAGCACTTGATTCATTCATCTGTTTATTTATCTGTTTATCCATTTATACACGCGCTGATGTAAAAAAAAACACAGACCATTCAATGTGCCAACATTTGATTTATTTTAACTTATTTTATTTTATTTTATTTTATTTTACTGATTTTATTTATTTATTTTCTTATTTTTTCTACTTACTTATTTATAAAACAAGTTGGACATCAGAAACAAAAGGAACTCGATAAGTAAAGCCACAAATTTTTTTGCCTGAAGAGAGTCAATTTTAGACTCGAAACACATGTAGCGTCACAAATACCATTATGGACACTTAATGTATCATAACATATTTATTGTTGTTGTTATTATTAACAACAACAATAAATATACACTTTAAAGAAAACGTTCATGGCTTCTCCCACTTTTTATTCTATACCAATTTCTCTCGTTGGAACAACCCTATTTCTTTATCCAATACTGGCGTCTGTATACAATGCTTATATACAAGACGTTAAAATTTCCCTTCTCTGATGCCATGCGCCGATGGCTTAGGGAGTAGAGACTCCGACTGACACCAAGTCGAGTTTCGATCCCGGCCAGAAGCAAGTGGATATGTCTATCCACACTGATGAGCTGTGATATAGCGAAACGGGCTTGTATGTGGATGACTAATATATATATATATATATATATATATATATATTTATTACGATACCCGAGCTTATTTGTAATGAAGAGATTATCATTCGTAATTTAATGATAATGTTTCAAATAAAATTTTAGACTTAAACATTTCAGTTTGACTGCATTTAAAATAAGCGATACGAAACGAAATATTTCCTTGATTTAACCACAATCTTCATTGTGTATGTTTCGTCGGGACTGTCCTACCAATGCATTTACTACAGCTTTCAACATTGAGTTATATAACATTTTATATATATTTGACAGTAATAAGCATTATTAACCTATTATGTCAAGTTCAGATTAAGGTCGAATGGCTTATTAACTGCTTAACTGACAGATTCATAAATATGAACAGACAAATCGATTGGTAAATTGTCTTGCGAACTTCACAAGAACATTAATATCCTCTCTCTCTCTCGCTCTCTCTCTCTCTCTCTCTATCTATCTATCTATCTCACTTACTCTCTCTCTCTCTCTTTCTCACACACACACATGAACCTTAAATAAAGCAGAGTGTGTCTGCTTGAAACCTTGACAACTAAATAAAGTCATGTTAATCGTCTGTCCGTGTGTGGAAATCTTATGTAAAACTACGACATTATAACACATTACTCAATATGTTCTGTGCCTGACATATAGATGGCACCACTAGTAAGACATCCATATGGTTTTTATAAAGTACTAACTTTCAAATGGCACGTGATAAAATTTGGGCATAATCGGATTATTAATTTGCAAATTACAGTTATTTCAGTGAAGTTACTGATGCAAATTTTTAAAACAATGGAGAAATCTGAATTTCGTGTGTTGATAAAGCATTGCTTTCTGATGGAAAAAATTTGTTCAAGCAAAGCAATGGCTTGATAAGTGTTATTCGGCCTCTACTCCGTCGGAAACAACGGTTAAGAGGGGATATGTGACTCTAAACACAGTTGTACAGACACAAATGATGCAGAATGCTCAGGTCAGCCCAAATCAGCAGTTGTCCAGGAAAACACCAAGAAAAATCCACAAACTCGTTTTGGCCGATCGTAAATCAAAGTTGCGTGAGATAGCTGAGGAGTTGAAGATATCAGAAGGCAGTGTATTCACTATTTTGAATGAACATTTATCAATGAGAAAACTGCGTTCAAAGTGGATGCGAAGTCGTCTCAAACTCGAACAAAACACATCGACGATTCAGGGCGCAACAAGAAGGAGTTTTCATATGTGACAATGAACGAAACAAATCTACCACTTCACTCCGGAGTCAAATCAGCAGTCAGCTGAATGGACAGCAGCAGGGGAAAGCCGTCCACAGTGACTAAAAACGCAAACATCAGCAGGCAAGGTTTTGGCTTCTGTATTTTGGAATTTACAAGGTATTTTTTTCATCGATTACCTTGCGAAAGAAAAAACCATCAATAGCGAATATTATATAGCATTACTAGTGCGTTTGAAGGAAGAAATGACCAAAAAACAGTCACAAATGATCTTTTACCAAGACAACGCACCGTGTCACATGTCGATTGCAACGCTGGCAAAACTACATGAATTGCACTTCGAATCGCTTTCGTATCCACCCTATTCTCCAGAGCTGGCCCCCAGCGACTACTGGCTGTTTGCAGATCTCAAAAGAATGTTCCAAGGAAAGAGATTTGGCTCCACTAAAGAAATGATATCGGTAACTGAGACGTATTTTGAGGCCAAAGACAAATCGTTCTCCAAAAAAGACATTGAATTGTTGGATTCAGTGTATCACCCTTGAAAGAGACTATATTGATGAATAAAGTCGAATTTTGCCTAAAAGTTGTCTTATTAGTTAGGCCTGGGATTTATTGAGTGATGTGTTATAATATTTGGCATTAATCTAGGTCGGTATTTCTCAACCTTTTTAAGCAATGACTCACAAAGGAGCAAATGAAAATATCACTATACACTTAGCAAACATTTTAACGAGTATGCATTTAAATGTTATAAAATAAAACCATAGATATTTTTAATACACACAAAAACATGAACTTAGTTTATTGCAATGTTTTTCGTCAATTTGTGAAGCTTATTTAGTGTGAAACATGTTCCTGCTGGGTTAGGAATCGACGTACGCGGAATCGTCACTAAGCCTGTCTTTTCTTTTCAGTCGAGTCTCAGTCCGTAGACAGGGCCCCGACTGAATCGTTCTCTGTCCGAAGACAGTGGACTAGACTAGACTGACAGCTTCGAGTTCGCATGGGACGCTGGGTATTAACTCTGAGACCTCCGACAGCATGCGACACAAGGATGGGCTTTACGTGGGGAAACCGAACGTGGACACTCGACCCAAGGGTCGAAATCTATCCAGCTCTAGCGTATGCGGGATAGCACACTAAGCCTGTCCATTCTTCTCAACCAAGTCTCTGTCCGTAGATAGAGCCTCAACAGAGTCGAACTTTGGCTATCGAAATACCGCCGAAGCGCCACACACATGTCCTTGGTCGATCTCAGAGTACACCTCTCCAGGGTATCGACCTTCTGAATGTAACGTTCAGAACCTCGTCAGATCTCTTCCTTGAACATTTCTGCGCCAATATACACGGTTTCGCCAGACATCTTGTTTAATGTATGTCTAATTACCTGACTTTGGTAACGCTCGCTAGCCCCAGAGCCTGCCTAGCTAAACCTTTCTCAAGGGAATCTTCACCAGTGTCCGCCCGGTACAGACTTTGAGATTATTCACATTTTTAGTCTTATCTAGAGCGAGCTGTTGGCAATAATCAGCACTGGAAGATCTAATCCTTAAGCCTCTTCCATTACCTATTCCCAATAACCGTCCCAACTAGTTCCCGCTGCATTAAGCTGCTGTCGGAACTCCCGCCTGTTCAGTAAGGACAAATTGAATTTCCAGTGTCCAGTTATTCTAGGCCTAGCATCTAACGGCATCCGGTAACAGACAATTTATGGCTCGAATAGCCTAAGCAGTGGAACGTGGAACAATCTAGCAAATCGAGATCGACCCTTCTCACTAATATTCTATCCAGGTAGCTGGCCACCCCGCATCAACGTAGACAAGATCTAACCTCGCACACAGGGTACGTTTAACCAACAAGGAAACACTTTTGACCCGTCGGTCTTCATATACTGAATAGTCAAGAAAGTAGCTAGACAGTACACGGGCATCAATTTCGCAAACAAAATATGTCTCCTGGATCGTGGCCGCACCCACGCCGAAAGACAAGAGATCATGAAACAGGCGGGCCGCCTTACTCCGATCCTGCAAGCCTCTCGCATTCAATCTGGCTAGCTTAATAAACATTTTAAATGGAAATCTGTGGAGGTCAAAACCCTGACGCATTGTCCAAGGCTGCCAGTGCCAACATAAGACATAATTCTTCTGTCCAAGACTATACCGCCGACCTCCGTCGAGAAAGTTAGTTTCAAAGTCCTATATAAAGAGGAGTGTAGAAGAATCTGGACCTTCACTGCACATAATTGTGCTCATTTTATTTAGCTCAGGAGACTCTATTTGAGCCATCTTAAGTTTTGGAAGTGATACTTTCACTGTCACTACAAAGTCCCACACTTCTAGGTTGCCCCCCAATGCCCCTGACGAGAATGATTACTCCGGGAACGTCCGGGTAATTTCTTGGGTTTCTGTCGATTTTCCCGTCAAAAATGGTACATGTAAAAAGAGACTTTTTTCTATGGAATAGGTTGGGGGGAGCAAAAAGACGGAGCTTTAGAAGAAGAAGAAGAGAGGAGGCATATTACCTTAGTTTGCGGCTCTTGTAAGACCATTATTGTTGGCGGAGTCGAGCCCGATTGTGTCATGGCTTTTCCACGGCCTTCTTCGCCCTATTATGACCAGATTTTCTGGTTTTTAGTGGCTTCTCCCGTTTGCTCTTTTTTCCTCCTTCCCATTCTTCAGCGAACAGTATTGAGGTGGGGTCATATTACCCTCTTCCTTATGTGAGCTTTTTTGTTCTTTTGATTTCAGTTGTAGTTGTGGCTGTTTGAGCTGCTGCTGATTATTCAGATGCTGTTCCACCGGATCCAGCTCCGGAATGGTTGATTATGCTGTTCCTATTGTTGTCGTTGTTGTTGGTGGCGGTAGAATTCATCGGGTTGTGTGCTTCAGCTTCTTCAGTTGTTTGGTTGGTAGCTACTGCTGCTGGTGCTGGCACTGCTGCCGCTGCCGCTGCTGCTATCGCTACTGCTGCTGCTGCTGGTCTTAATGCTGTTGTTGTTAGTGGTGGATGTGCTCTTCCCGTGGCTGATTTTTAGCTTGTTTTTGGGCGATACAGCTTTTTGGGGGAGGGGCTGCAAACTTTGTGGTCCCCTCCTCACTAATTTGGTCCACTCACAGGAACAACTGTGGTCTTGCCCGGGCTTCTCTGTCCTCGCTGCTTCTTTTGATGTTGCTGCTCCAGCCTGTGTTGCTGGTGTCGGTGTCGGGTTCCATTTGGGGCATGCATTGAACAAACGCCTTGCGGCATCACAAGTAGGAACAGCGAAACTTCTACAATGAACGTTCCCCGTAAATAAGAGTGTCTGGGACGTCCAAAAAATCTTTTCGGATCATTGTCATCATCACGGCAAAGTTCATTGCCCATTTACACTTCTCCTTCAGACTGTTATAATATTCAGGTCCTTTCTTTTTTACAACGAGCTGGCGGGTGTAGGTTCTACATGGTGGGGAGACTGATACATTCTGCCTTAAGGAAGAAAAACTAAACGATGCATGAAAATAAAAGCTTTTAAATTAAAATTTTGCTTACAAAAGAAAAACTAACAAATTGGCCAAAATAAACCAGAAAAATCAAATGTAAAAACCTAAGCCAGAAAAAAAAATTGGCTTACAGAAAAAAAGGAAAAAATTTGTTGTATCGTGGAATGAAGAGACACACAGTGAAATGTAGATAAACTGCTTTATTACCAGAGTGGTACAACGAAGAGGTATATACAATATTTACAGTCTCTCGCAGTAGTAGGTGATAATGACAACGCTTCGTGCTAAACGCGCATTGTCTTTTATACATCCGGGTAACCAGATGTCACATGGTACGAGCCACAACAAAATTTTAAAAAATAGAGTAAAAACGTAAGAAGCAAAAATAAGAAAAATAAACCCTGCGTTAAAATTCCACACAAGTAACGTCGTAAGAATAACCCTCGCCTGTCCGATGAATTCAAAAACCTCTGTGAGGGAAGAAAAACAAATAAAAATTCCAAGTGAGAAAGATTCGCCGGACAACTGCTGTTGATGTGGAACTCTGAGTATTTACTCAAAGTCTCCCCACTGGGATGGGATGGGATGTGACACAAAGTCCGGCTTTACGAGAATACTCAGATCAGGCGCTAAATCGTTCTATTCTTCTCAATTCAGTCTCTGTCCTTAAACGGTATCTCGACTGAGTCGTTCTCTGCCCGAAGACAGAGAGCTTGTCTGATAGCTCCGAGTGCGTGTGGAACTCTCTGAACTCTCTTTGAGTTTTTTTTTATTTAAGGCTTTTTGTCTAGCTCAATTGTATTATCAGGGTGTTTTATTTACTCCACAGCATCTCCACCTTTGAGTTTTGTGTTTTTTTTTATTTTTCTTAAATATTTTATCATATTTCTTAGTATTCACCACCTTCTCTTTGTTTTTTTGTACGCCACCTTTCTTTTTTCTTTTTTCTTTTTTTTCGTACATTTCCTTTTTCTGCCACTCGTACCTGTGCATACAACGAATTCATGGGGTATTGGTACGTCAAAGATATCATACAGAACTTTCATAGGTTCTTCCTTTCTTGCAGGATTTTCTTCAGTAAACCTTTTCTTTAACCGATTCCAATGCCTTTTGTGTTCCTATTTTTACCTTTCGCCATATAAATCCGTTTTCCATTTCGTGACCTTATTTCGCTGTTTTCTCACATTTCTTTTCCATTTTTATATTCTCTGAAAAACACTTTTTCGCCAATTTTGGAAAATGTTTTGTCCTTTTAGGTACTCGTTGTTATTCTTTTTTGACCTGTCACAACGAAATTAATTCAATGCAAATATCTATTATGATAAATATTATTACTCTTTGTGCAAACATTAGTAATCTGTCTCATAGTAAGTAAGCGTTCAATTCTGGATTTCATTCCAAAAATTGTCTATCTTCCTTACTTTCTTTTTGAATTTTCTTTATTTTCGAAATAAACATGTCTTCCTCTGCTTTTACTTTTATTTCATGCAGAGTAACTGAAAGCTCGTGTACTACACTTCATAATATATTTTTAATTTCTATTTTAATTTTTAATGCTGCAATCACAATATCTTCAAATAGTTCAGTACTTTTTTTTTGTATCAGTCTTGATAAACTATCATCATATTCTAATGTTTTGGATGGTTGGTATTCCATCCTAAAATCGTAATTTAATAAGATTACACATCAGCATTAAATCGCTGAAAAACAGCATGGTATGAAAAAAGGTCCAAAAGCTTAATAAAAAATAACGTTTTTCATCAAAATGTTTATGTTATTATTAAAAGAAAAGATCAAAAATTGTTTTTTTAATTACTTTTCATAAGTCTTTAATCCTTTCTAACACATTCGAAAATTTGGGAACAATTTTGGTTTTATTTTCGTTAGTGAGGAGCTAAATCGTTACGAGAGTTTACAATGGAAAAACAAAATATTACATAACTCACTTTTTCTGTAACAAACACGTTAATTTGGAAATTCTTGCAAAAATCAAATAATTGTCAAATTTTAATGAAACTTTCAGAACTTATTCACGAATGGAAGAAATTATTTTAAAAATCAATATATTTAAAAAATTCTTGGTAAAAATAATTTTTTATCTGTTACGCCACTATACCTAAATTCATGAAATTTCAAGAAATTAAATTCTGTAGGCAAAAATGGTTTTATTAGTTAAACGCAGGACTCATTGGTGAATGTAAATTAAGTATTATCCTTTAAAACCATTTAGCCTCTTTTACAGAAAGTCTGCTCCGAATAGTAAAATAAAAAATGCAATAAACTATGACAATATTTAATTAGATAAGATTTTACTTGCTTTAATAAATTATATAAATGTCAGACAATATAATCTGAGGAAAAACAAATTCAATTAATCATGAAATTTTAAAAGAATTGTTTTCAATTTTGCTTTTTTAGTCATAATAAATTATGAAATTTCAAAAATATTTTTAAAATATTTACAAGGTTTTTAGACGTTAGGATGTTATGAAGTGAAGACTATATTTACTAATCGAAAATTGAAAAGTTGAATACAAATCATCTAGCCATCGTATTTTTAAAATAATTTTCATTTTTTTTTCTTTGTGTATTTGAAGTATTTTCTTTTGTCTGGTAATTTCTATGTGCACATTAAAAGGTCATGCTTTTCAGCGTTTCTTCCCCTTACCGGAAAATAAATTGTACAATTATGTCACTTGTGATTGCCATACGCTTATTTGATCTCGCATCTGTCAACACATTTCAGTTACGGTGGTAAGGTTAGAAAGGTCAACGTTATGCTTAAAAGTAGTTTTATTCTAAATGTCATGCTATAAATAAGTAATACTTGCGTAAATCAAATTAATTTAACATTAAATTTGCTAATTTTCCAAAAAATAATGTGTCAAAGACGTATGTTTTGTTTTTGGGAGATTTTAAAACCGAGAATTAACTTTTGTTTACTAATGTATCGATCACTCGAAAATGATCGAAAAATGTAAAAATTTAGAAAAGGGGCTCAAAATTTTATATTCCAATCAATATAATTTCTGTTTGAAATTAACCAGAGTATTTTGCTTGCTGGAAATAGTAAATTTAATCATTTAGCTTTCAATTAAAACTAATAGAATAATTTCAAGAAAAAATTTTATTTTAGAATTTCAATTGAAAACTTAGTTATCGAAAATGAGTCGAGGTATCTACTTTGGTTTGTTTGTAAACGAAAATTCCTTCCGTGTATAAATTTGTAAAATATGTTCACTGCAAATATTATTGTTATCGACTCTTTTTTTTATATCTGGGTGTAGTTCTTTGCATTTTTTTGTTGTTTTTGTTTTTGTTTTGTTTTTGTTTTTTTCTGCCGATAGTAGCGAACGATACACACACACACACACACACATATATATATATATATATATATATATATATATATATATATATATATACATACATACACACAATTACATATATATATATATATCAGCCAAATTTATAGGGAATAAAATCAAATAAATATAAATATAAAATATAAAATAAGGAAATATACACATACAGGCATACATATATACATACAAACGCACATATATATATATATATATATATATATATATATATATATATATATATATATACCAACACATACCTATATATATTCCCACGCACAGATACATACATGCACACATACATACATACATATACACATACACACCCTCACTCACACACACACACACACACACACACACACACACACACACACACACACACACACACACACATATATATATATATATATATCGGCCAAACTTATAGGGAATAAAATAAATATAAATTTAGAATAAGGAAATATACACATACACACATACTTACATATATACATACAAACACACATACATATATACATATACACATACCAACACATACCTTCATACATACATACATACATGCATACATACATATACACCACACTTATACATACATACCCTTACTTGTAAGGAATAAGCAGAGGTTATGGTAGGTGAAAAAGAGAAGGATATTAAAATAGGCAGAAAAAGAAATAGGGAAAAACGATTTAAATGAACATTTTTAGGTAGGGGAAGTAAGCATTCGGGGATTGGGAAAATAAAGTTAGACTTTGTGATTAGTTGCTATCTAAATTCATGGGCTCAGAAAATGTAAGGTTTAAAAAGTTAGATCTATATGGTCGTTTTAATTAATACTCTAGTGATTAGGAAGAGGGAAGGAAAGCTTTTATCAGACAGATTAATTTTGGATTACTTTTAGGAGGATTTTTATATTATAATTTAACATTTAAAAATTTAGATTTGAACTTATCAGTTTGCAATTTACTATGAGGGTTAGTCCCTTTTCTTTCATTTTCCAAAATCTTTGGGAAAAGGATGTTTAAAATCTTAAATTTGAGTTAGAAAAGGAATGTTTGTAAGTGTAGTAACGTTGTTTAAATTCACCTGTGGAAATACTAATATAAGTTTGGTAATCCTTCCTGTTGTTATTTGGGGAGATTTGGGCTTGTTAGATTACTTGGGTAGATCTACATTTGCCTCTCACCAGACAGTTGATTACGGACCTACAATTACAAGAATTTAAAATCCCTGTTTTTGTATTGGTATTATCTAAACTCTTTAAAATTGGATTGTTATGGGAATTGATAATATTATCCATATTATGAGTGCAAAAGTAGTTAATTTAAAGAGTATTTCTATTGAAGGTTTTGGGTAGTGGATTGTGGATGTTGAAATGTTTACTTGTTTAAGAAAATATTTTCCTATATTGATATTAGATAGTCTACAGAATGCGGGTTAAACCACATTAGTTTCCTTTTTCTACGTTTATTTTTTAGTATTAGATGGTTCAGAATTAATAACCGGTTCGTCATAAATCAATTTATTCTTAAAACCTCTTTCCTGGAGGGCTTTGTTGTATATTTTCTTATTTTCACTGAAAATTGTATAACAAGACCCTCCAGGAGAGCGGTTTCAAGAATAAATTAATAGTCTTCTACAAATCTCCAGATTACTTGCTGCCATAGCCATTGGAAATAATGCTGTCAACAACTTAAAATTTATTGATGTTTTGGTGAAATTTGTTTCAAAGAAACTACACAAATAAAAGTATTGAAATTGAATTGTTGTTAGCCTTGCAAAAATTAATTTTATATTTCTTCAACTTTTATTTTCCAGGTTGTGTTCGATATTTAAAACAAATAAATGTTCTCTTAAATTTTAGATTTCTTTATTTTAATATCAAACAGCTGTTAAAAATTTAGAATTTTTCGTTTTTCGTATAATTGTTCGTCCGCCTCCTTATCAAAATATTACGTAAATTTATTTTCTTTTTTTTTTTTTTTTTTCGTGATAAGTATTTTTTTCGCTGTTTTGATAATTAGTTTCAGAAAAAGTCGACTGACTGCCTATGTTCAATGTTGACGGCACGTGTTTGGCATTTACTAAGCTTACAATGAGAACACTAGCAATTTCTTTCCTTCTAGATAGTGAAAGAAATATTCATAAGAACGATTATTTCCTTCAGCGTTTTAAGTGTGCACTTCAAAAGTCTCTAGGTATTTTAATCTCATTATTGCCATAATCAATATTATTAATACCTATTTAAACCTAACGCCATTTTGTATCTCAACTTTCATTGATTTTTGTTCATATTTCTGCTAAGTGATTTAATTAAAGTATAACAAGTCACTTTTTACACGTTTCAGAAAAGCGTGCGACGTTTTAGGTGAAGTTGTTATTAACGGAGCTTAGCTTAGCACAATGCGTATTTATGTTTCAAAGTGGCGGGGTGACTCAAGAACCATATAACAGCTTCATTTCTTTATCTGTTTTCTCAAACAACTCAACACACGACAACCTGACAATGTAATAAACAATACTGCATTTTTAGAATATAAATTTGATTTTATGTTCGTTTCATTTTGAGGGTTGATTCCTGTGTTTTTCTAGTCGTTCTTTCCGTCTTGTCGATGTGTAAGTGTATCACGGCTATATTATTGCCTATTCTATACCTTTGGGATTAAAGACTACTTATTTTATTTATGCCTCTCTCGAAACCAATGATTTTCAACCGGTGAACCGTGGCTCATTAATGTGCCGTAAGAAGTTTGTAGTTGTTGCGGGGTTTGTGGTAAGGTAAGGGTCTCGACCCCGCAAAATTTTATATGCATTAAACAACAAAGACAATGAGGAGACCGAAGCGAAGATTTTGAGTTTCAATGTCAATTTTATTGTGATAAAATCGACGAGCAAACAGTTGGAAATCGAAAACGTTGGCAGCGGCTGGCAGGATCAGCTCAGGCTTAGGCGCTGTCGTCGGTCAGCGAGAACGCCCTCAGCATCTGGTATGAAAGGCACAGGCTGGAAAGTCGTCAGCGTCTGGCACGAACGGTTAAAGCTGGAAAGTCGTTGTCGTCGGCGTGTGGCATGAGCGGCACCGGCTGGAATGTCGTTATTGGTCGGCAGGAACGTCGTCAGCGTCTGGCAAGATCAGCGCAGGCTGGAAAGTCGTCGTCCAGCATGTACGGCTCAGGCTGAAAAGTCGTCGTTGGTCGGCAAGGACGGCGCAAGCGAGAAAGTTGTCAGCGTCTGGCAGGAACGGCGCAGGCTGGAACACTGAGGTCTCGTAGTCTGAGGACAGGTTTGGGTTGCAGCCTAGCATGTGTATGCACCCAGACAGGTGGTAGAATAGCACGTGTGCGCTGCGGCCGTGGGTTGGCTCGCATTTTGCTTCCTTTGCGGGATTCGACCGAGGTTAAATGAGATCGCTGCGAGCTAGCACGTG
This sequence comes from Ascarosepion bandense, assembly GCA_037127315.1. Taxonomy (NCBI): domain Eukaryota; kingdom Metazoa; phylum Mollusca; class Cephalopoda; order Sepiida; family Sepiidae; genus Ascarosepion; species Ascarosepion bandense. The sequence continues at coordinate 763,317 of JBBBDQ010000478.1, forward strand.
CGAAAGCCACGCAGTTGAACTTGAACAGTCGTCGTCTCCTTTGCCAGATCGACCGCAGATAACAGGTCACAAGCGGACTAGACAGTTCCACCTCCGAAGCAGAGTCAAACTTAAAGCGAGACTGCTAACTAAAACGTAATGCACTCCAGGAATCAACCGCGGGTAGCGGGATCGCAAACGAAGTGTACGCCAATCTGGAGGTGGCCGGAGAGCGGAAAGTGAGTAGTTGAGAACATATATTACACTATGATCCTACCCTCCGGGCCAAGGAAATGTGATTTACTCATCCGCTCCCACTGAGGCGAGATGTGATACAAGGTCGGTCTTTTTAAAGTTGGGTGCGAACGCTCAGATAATTGTTCAAACATCACCCAGCACCCTCCTACGTGGTAACTGGGTACAAAGCCAGTCTTAGCTGGTCATAGCTTGTAAAAGCTGGTTATTGCTTTCCAACCTTACCCACCTGCCACAAAATGGCGAGTGCTGCAGGTGAGCAGGAAGTGAACATCTGAGAACAGATACTGCACTTTGATCCTTTTATTTATTGCAGAAAAGTTACAAGGGCTAAATGAGGAATGGGATAAAGTTTGGTCGTCTCTAGCCTTAATCTAAACCTAGATAGTCTCTTTCACTGACCCATTCATACTGACAATATCTCTTTTACCATAACGCAGACACATGTAGCTCTCTCACTAGAATCACAAAAAAGCACTTAAACAATTAAAACCCTTGGATGAAAATTGTTTTACACAAAAGTGGGGGAGAGAATTACAGTAAAACTACATGATCATTTGTATAATGAAATAAATATATATGTACATGAAAATGACTATACTTTGATCCAAGATTTACCCTAGTCCCCCACTGGAGCGAGTTGTGACACAAGGTCAGTTTTTAACGTGGGGAACCTGAGCGCATACGCACAGGCAATTGGTTAAAGACTACCCAACCCCCGCTTACGCGGTAACTGGGTACAAAGCTGGTCTTAGCCGGTTTTCAGCAACATCTGCTGATTTTTGCATGAGAGGTCAAGGTCACCCTTTTGTTAAAAAATCACAACAAGTAGGCTGCGACATAGGTGTGCCGCATGAATTTTTAAACGTCATTAATTAAATTATTTTCGAAAGAAGTCCAAAGCGCGATAAGCATACACATGAAAATTTAAAAAAAAAACCTTCAAATTGATTATACGAATGCGTGCTAGACGGTTCTCTATCTAGAGTCTATCGTATATAACTATAAGTCTACCATTCGTCCATGCTTAGAAGATTACTGCGGCATATAGTCCGGTGTTCCTGTTGTCTATCTAGAACTCCTTCATAAAATCCAAAAATGAATCAGCAATCTTATTTGCCCCAATTTGACAAAAGGCTTCAGTCAATTTTCCACCGCATAAGGTTGTCTTTCTTTGCTTTTTCTATAAATACTTTCATGCTAGTTGTTTGGATGAAGTTGTTGCTATGGTAGTTTAAGTCTCATTTTTGAACGTGAATTAACCTGTTTGCAGATCAGTGCAGTTAAACGGTGTTCGTGTTTTACAGAAACATTTTTGGATATATTTACTAAGAACTTTTTATCCAGAAAAAAAGTTTAAGCTGATTTATTTTATTGTTATTCTATTCATTTATTCATTTTTGTTTGAATTTAATTTTTGATCTTTTCTTTCCAGTCTTTTTTTAGTTTTGTCATCGGATTTGGCCGCCATCTTAATTTTTCTGACGTAAAAATTTACCAGTTTTTTTGTTTTATTTTGTTTTTATTTTATTTAGTTTTCTCTTTTATTTATTATTTATTATCTGCTTTATTATTTGAACAAGTTTTGAAGAACTTTTAAATGAAAATGTTTTTGTTAATTGTTTTGGATATTTAGACAGATTATTCTTTTCTTGTCAGTCATTTAATTTTTTTTAGTTTTCCCTCTTCGATTTTCGGCAAATATCTATTTTATTAATTTATTTACTTTTTTTAACAGGGTAGGTTAACTCCTAGTTTTCCCAGACTTCGGTTTTATTTTTAATTTGGTTTTATTTCTTAAAATTTATTGCATTTAGTTTAAACACTTTTTTTCTCGTTCCCGGGCAGATTATTTTCTTTTTCATTTTTGAGCAAAGTTTATTTTATATCGTTTTATTTTAATTTTCTCTTATTTTGTTTCTTTTATTTTTTTTTAATTTTAAAAAACTAAACCAAATTGAAATTTTAGGTTTAATTTTAAATTAGTACATCGAATTTTTAGTAGTTAATTCGATTTTGTTTTTTTTTTTTCAAATTTCACTTTATATGGTATACTTTTTGTATCGTATTTTATTTTCTCCCCCACCCTTGCTGTTTCTTTTAGGAATTTATTTTGTTATTTTTTTGAATCTTCAGTTTTTATCTGTTAGCGTTTTTCTACCACTCTTTCCACTGCTTTAATTATTATTTTCACAAGAGGAAAAATATTTGCCTGCTTAGTTTAGTGCTGAATTTTTAAAGATGTAAGAAATGACCAGATAAAAAGAACACTAAAGTGGTCTAATTGACACCCAAATTATAAATAAAGAAATTAGGAAGAAAGAAACTAGTAGCATGACTACGAATGATCTGAATGTGCCAAACTCATCGGGGGTATCAGACAAACCGGGAATGTTGGTAGTCCCCCCAGATGTACAATTAATATCGCTGAATTTTTGGAAAGAAACAAAGGTTATGAATATCTCATAAAAGAAGATAGTTTTTTGGAAGAACCTTAAGAATTACAAAGGTTTGAAAAGAAAATGGTGTCGGCTGCGTGGTGGACAAGCGTTCGCACAATATTTATTGCCCCACAGTGATCCGATCAGTAATGTTCCTGGGGAACAAACCCCAAAAGGTGATTATGGTACAGTTTTTTTCTTTTTTCTTTTTTCGTGTATGACGTATACAACCGAAGATGGTGTCGAGGTTGCCAGCCGTGTGCGGATAACTAAAGACTTCATATTACAGACCGAATGCGAGGGTCGGCACAGGACCAGCGTGGTCCCGCATCATATCTATTATCTGTTAGCAGCTAGTCGTTTATCTCAGTAAGTATGGCCAAATACTAGGTACCACCTCTGAACACCTGAATGGGAGGTGAAGCTTCGATATAATGTTCGATCATTTGACATTCGTCTCTGTCTCTAACTGTTTGGACTTCTGCGTCCCCAAAAAAAAAACGGTCATCGTGACCGGCAGAAAACCAACTTGCGGAGAGACTGGTCACCTCTCATCTTCCTGTCTACAGAAGAATGCTTCTAGACTTCCGGCTGCAGGTGACCTAAATTTCCCTCTGGCCGATACTGATAGCTCCGCGGTGACTGTAATTGGCCTACCAGCAATTCGGACCGGTTGGATCTCGTCCCACATTACCCCCCAAACCGATGCCTTCTTCAAGTGCGAATAAGAAAAAGGAAGAATGGGAATGGCGTCTTGTTGGTAATGACAGAGGGAAGAGCCAAACAGCGAGACCTCAGTCTCCTAAAGACCGCAGGACAATAATCACCAACAGTCTCAGTCCCTTTACCAGATCTAAAAGTGACGCCTCGAATCGTATAAAACAACCTTGACAAAAGCGCAAAACGAAATGCGAACCCAGCTGGAAAAATTCAACAGTTAATTTTTTATTTTTTTTAATAACAAGATACAAAACGAGAGAAGAAACCCAATCTGTCCTGTTATTTAAGCCATAACTGGAAGGAAGAGACGGATTAACACCTTTCCCAAGGACATTTGCGCATACATTCATTTATGCGCAAATACCCTTGGAAAGATACTAATCCGTCTCTTTCCTCCAGTTATGGGTTAAATAACAGGACACCCTGATAGTTAGGGTTACGTTAAAAAGAATGTCTTCCGTAACTACAAATATGGCCGCTGAATTGCGCATGTAAAGGAAGTTAGGAATGCGTCCCATCAACACGTCGCATGCTAACACCATAATACTTAAAAGATTGTATGAAGTCCTAACTAGTTCTATACGTACAATTTGTCTGTGGGGAGTGGGGTATAAATTAACAACTTAAAAAAACCCGATGAATATTACAAAATGCATTATACTATTGTAATTTACTAAGCGCAGCTTAGATGTGGCACAAGGCCGAAAGTATGGGGCACCAAGTGAGGATCGAACTCACTGCTTAATTGCAATAGTTCTAGCGAGACAAGCTTGCTAGCCATTACACCACCTCGAGGTGCCCAAATGCATTATACTATTTGTAAACAACTAAATAAAATGGTGTTAATAATATCCCCACACACAGACACACACAACCCTTAGTTGTGACAGAAATATCAGTTGGCTAGAGGAAATTTATACGAGACTTGGATAAATTAAAAATAGTCATTCGACCAACTATACACACAATTACACACTCGTCCAGACAAGAAAAAATACGAAAAAACGCGTTCGAAAAACGAAAAGTGTCCCGCATCCACCAGGGAACTAACATTTCTGGTCACCTAACAGGAGTGGGATGGGGGGACAAAAATAAAAGTGAGGCAATGACCATACTTACCCTCGTTAAGTTAACTTGGTGTAAAAAATTAAAAACAAAACAAACCGAAACTAACCTATTCGGGACTGAGTTAAATATTCAGAATTTTTCCATTCTACGGAGAAATCTCTACCTAATAAATTCGTCATTGACCAAGAATTGACGTGTATTCGATTCTTACGATGGGTAAAAAGCGTCAATAAAAAGCATTGGGTTTGTGAATCCAGCTACATAATGGTTATGGGTTCAATTCTTGGCTCGGTTAGTGAGTTCTTGCACTCAATTGAAACTGAACAGAAAAAAAAAGAACTAGACGATATCCCTAGTCATGGCCAGTGAAACATGAACAGCCCAATCAGAGATTGAATAACAGTTTCAGATTTGAATTCCCTGTGGTTTACCGAAATCAATCTACACCTCAAGAAAATCGTAGAGCACAACAGGTGAAACGTTGTGATAACAGGAACAAAGATCAGGTCAATTGTCCGAAAATAAATAGTGTAAATAATTCCTTTAGACAAACAAATAATGTCCTGAGATTCAAAGATCTCTTTAATCGTTGCATCTCCTACCTTCGCTAAGTGCATGTCACCGCCACAAAACTAAAAGATCTCCTTCAAGCACAAACTGATAAATTCGTTGCTTACAATCTCTAATAAACAGGTTCGAACGAAAGAGCGGGAAGTAAAAGGACAAGGAAAACGGATGAATTGTGAGTCTGCGTCCAGAAAAAGAAATCAATTTGAGTTAACCAACCAAGAAATTATGCTGTCACTTTGTTTACATGTTTATTTGCTTAGATTGTTTTGTTTGTCGATTAGTTTTGCTTTGTCTGTCTGCATTAATTTGTGTCTATTCATAACTATCGGTTATTTCGCATCTGTCGATATATGGTAATTTGTTCATATTTATCTCTGTCTATACAGATATGAATAGATATATGTCGGTCGAAGTCTCTTTATCTATCGGTCATATCCAGCCTCCACGCTCACACATATATATATATATATATATATATATATATATATATATAAATTATTTGTTTTAAAATTATTTTTTATCGATACTCGTATTTAAGTAGATATTCTGTTTATAAATACTTAAATACGAGTATCGATCAAAAATAATGTTCAAACAAATCATTTCAAATCTTCGGTTGTTCATAACCAGTTTCGTTAATCTTCGTTAATTTCCGTAATATATATATATATATATATATATATATATATATATGGGGGGGTGCTCGCGTTGTGGTGCAGTGAATATTGACTCGGAACGACAAATTGTGGAGCCGAGTTCGAATTCCAGTTGAATTCCTTGCACAAATACCCTTGGGAAAGGTATTAATCCGTCTCTTCCTTCCAGTTATGTGTTAAATAATAGGACAGACTGGGTTCTATAGTCTTGCCTGGCAACCTGTCGACCGCAGAAAGCAATGGTTACCTGCTGCGGGATAATCTTCTGCCCAGTCAGTCACACACACACATCAATATTTAGGCATCCACCTTTTAGATGAGATACGGCAGACAAGGAAGATTTAATTATTTTTATTCGTTTTTCCACCAGCCTATGCTTTACCAATTTGTAGGAGTAATGGGGATACAAAAATTTGACATAATTATATAGATACAAAGAGAAAGGGAGAGGTAAAACGAGGGAGATATAGGGAAAGGGAGACAAAGTCTATGTCCTGGGTATTATATTAAACTGCATCCAGTGGTGATGCTTCAACTTGTGAATTTGAGAGTTCTGAACTGCCATTACTCTGAGCTCAACTCTGACCCGGTGTGGTTCAAATGGGGCAAATAGATCTGTTTGGAAAAAAGCAGGGTCGGTGACCAATTTATGTAACTGGGGCAGATGGACCCTTAATCTTTAAGTCATCCATCTATAAGAAGTCACTATAATATAAGACCTGCGATCTTGATTGCATATATTCATATAGACTTGCTCTTATTTGGTTAAATATCGTCATTGTTCACGGTGGGATTGGTACTAAGCAAAGCTTTTCTTTGCTTTAAAATTCTTCAGGCACAGGCACAGTTTGTTAAACATACCATGACTAAAGGATCTGTGTGTTTTGGAGCGTAGTGGTTGTTAGTCGCCGAAAAAGTCAGTCAAACTGATTGAAAATTAATATCATGGCAAGAAGTGTGAATCTCTGGCTAGGCTTTAAGGCTACATTTTGTTG